>JARVZY010001841.1:0-66943 GCA_030686995.1 Artemisia argyi
ACATTGTACAATCAATTAAAAAAACATATCTATCAAATTAAATACAACCCATTAAAACACAAACCGGGTTGACCCGGTAATTTGACCCTTTTTCGACCCAACCTAGCAAGTTAACCCGGTTTAAATCGACCAATTTTTCGATCGGAGCGGTTCAACCGGTTGAACTACCCGGGTCGAACCGGGTTTCAAAACATTATCCATTACTTAAAAGTACAATGATTTATTCACATTGTACAACCAATTAAAAACATATCTACCAAATTAAATACAACCAATTAAAACACAAACCGGGTTGACCCGGGATGCTTCAAACCTAGCGGATTGACCCGGTTTAATTTGACCCGTTTTCGACCCAACCTAGCAAGTTGACCCGGTTTAAATCGACCCATTTTCGACCGGAACGGTTCAATCGGCTGAACCACCCGGGTCGAACCGGGTTTCAAAACATTATCCTTTACTTAAAAGTACAATGATTTATTCACATTGTACAACCAATTAAAAAACATATATACCAAATTAAATACAACCAATTAAAATACAAACCGGGTTAACCTGGGACGCTTCAAACCAGGCGGATTGACCCGGTTTAATTTGACCCGTTTTCGACCTAACCTAGCAAGTTGACCCGGTTTAAATCGACCTATTTTTCGACCGGAACGGTTCAACCGGTTGAACCACCCGGGTCGAACCGGGTTTCAAAACATTATTTTTCGTTTATAACTTATAAACTTTTTTTATCAATAAACTATTTGTCGTTATAAAATCCCGTTGCTATGCACGGGTACTCGTCTATATATATATATATATATATATGGGGCCATTCATGTGAGAAATCTAATTTTTGTGAGAACGCGAGAAGAGATCCTAGCCATCCATCTAATCCCTTCTTTTTTAAGATGTAATGGCTAAGATTAATTCATCATTTTCACTAACTATATATTAAACGAGGGTATTTTTGAAATTACAATACTCGCACCTAATATATATAAAAAAACACACACATCCCACACAATTATACGTGAAAACAGTTCATTTTCTCTGATTATATATACTCGCACCTTCAACACATCTTCAATCTGGTCATAACCGCCACCATTCAAACCACCACTACACCGCCCTATCAAACCACCACTAAACCGCGAATAAATATCCTCCACACCGGTTCAATAACCACAGCCATAGATCTTCAATCATCTCCCACCGCAGATCACCTTCATTCAACCACCGCATATTACAGTCATTCAACCATAAAATATAACAGTCATTCAACCATCTAATGTCACCGTCGTTAAACCACCGTATGTCACCGTCGGTCAACCACCGTATGTCACCGTCGTTCAACCACAGCAATCGGATAAATATGAATGAATAAAATGTGAATTTTGATGAAATTGAACGAGAGGAAGCTGAAATTAGTGGAGAAAATGCTTTGGTCAAGTAATTGTTTTATTTTATTATTATTTAGTTATTTTTTATAAAATTAGTTTAGAATTGTAAATTCTGATACGTTTGTGAAAGAATATTTTACGAATTAGGTATTTGATGTTCCGAGATGATTTAGATTGCATAAATTAGAGATTATTTGATATTATGAAGTTAGTCACATGTGAAGAATATCGAGATTAGCAATTTTTTGATTCTTTAAGTATATTAAAAGTATCTTCGCATGTGAAGAATATTAGTAAGATATGAAGCTTTAAGATTATAAGCGGATTTAAGTTTAGTTAGAATATCATCGCATGTGAAGAATATGAGTAAGGTATGAAGCTTTGACATTATTAGCAGATTTAAATTTAGTTAGATTATCTTCGCGTGTGAAGATTATCAGTAAGTAATGAATTTTTAACGTTATTAGCGGATTTAAGTTTACTTAGAGTATCGCGTGTGAAAAATATCAGTAAGTAATGGATTTTTGAGGTTATTAGTGGATATAAGTTTAGTTAGAGTATCTTCACATGTGAAGATTATTGGTTAGGAATGAAGTTTGACATTATTAACGGTCCAGTTTGATATTAGTATAGATTATAATGATCTTTTTAAATTTTGATATTAATTAGTTTGTGTAAATCAGAGATTATGGCTAAAATTCTAGGTGCGATTGAAATGAGTAAACGCACTTCAAAATTAGTGTCGAAAAGTGTTGATTTTGTAGGGACTGATTTATACCTGAAGTTTTAGGATAAAACTAGGATTGAAATTATGGTTAACGTAAGCGAAAGATTGGGGGTGGTTGAATGGGTAGGATGCACATACGTGGTCTGCTATGCAATAATTCTTTTCATACTGCATATATATCAACTATATTGTAAGGGGATTTCTTGATTTCTATTTGTTAGAATAATCCATTACCTGGTCGAAGTAATGGCATGTACTAGACTACTACTAGTATGTATGGAGTCTTTATATAGACAAGAAATTGGTATGTAAAGTTCCTTATGTATTGGAACTTAGAATTTACTCATTTAGCATAACCATATTCAAACTAGCAGGCTTCATATCTAAGATGGAATTTGGGCATTATAGAGCACTGGTTAGGTACATCTAATGAACTGTGATTGTTATGTATTGGCAGATTAAACGGCTTACCAAGATGATTCGGAAGGTTTGTTCCCATGATATCTGTTTCGATCATTAGGTATGAGCTTTCTGTTAAACTAAAGTTTTACTTCATTTTCATGTTACTGTAGCTGGTATATTAACTTCCTGCGGTAAACCTGATTTCCGTGGCCCATTGTTTATAAGAATCAAGATTTAAGTGGTTTTATGCTCCCTTGTTTAGATATAATGCTTATGCAAGGTTGTTGTATAAAGATGCTCATGCCTTAGCAGAGGTAAATTGATAGTCCTTTAAGATATCGTTTAGAACTGGTTGTTGTATTTTGTTGCTTACAGTGGTGGTTTTTTAATATCTAGAATCAGTATAAGTCCACCGAGCCTAAAGATCTTTGGATGGAACCATATCATGTTGTTGCTTCAACCTGGCAACCTTGTGCTGATCAACGTGTTTGGGAGCCTACTGGTGAGTGGTAATTACGCCTTCTTACACACTTATGTATTACACTTACTCCTCAGTGTCATGGGGTACCTAAAGGATGTTAGGATGTGCTTTTTCAGAAATCCGATTTACATTATAGTAAGTAAAGGGTGTTTGGATGTGCGTACTGAAAGTGATTATACCTTTGAACGTCAATCTTGTTTAAGCTATATGAAAATGAACAGTTTACGATGCAACTAGTATCAAATGAATATTCAAATATCACCTGAGTATTTGAAAACTAATTATAAGATAACCATAAAATGAGCAGTTACTCTTTACTTTAGTTGTTATAGCCGTGTCACCTTCTATAGTTAGTATGTTGTTTTTTTTTTCAAATTCTCTGAATTAGATTGCTTTATATTTTATGGAAGTTTCGCTATTTGACATAACATTCTCGCATGTGAAAAAAAACTCTAACTAGTATTTTTTTAGCATCTATATGAATCTTTGTACCCTGTATTGGTGAATCTTTTTAGTTCGAACAAAGTGACCCTTATTGGTTATAAAAAAATTGTGTTTATTTGAGATTTTGCGTTTTGAGTGTAAATGTGTTTATTGCATTATGTTACATGTTAGTTAGAACATTCAGGTGTCTGTCATGATTCATATTTTTACAATATTGTTGATTGATCATTTTAATCTGTTAGTGAGCAAGTTGTTGGTGAAAGTGATCATTTTAGCTTAGGAGGTTTCTGAAGTGAGTGTTGACTACCCCTAGAACAGCAACGTTAAGAGCAGTTACCCATAGTAGGGAAGCGAAATTTCAGCTTTTTGTATCATTTTGCATGAGCCTGTAGGCTTAAGCCTTGGTGCAACTACTCTAAACATAGCAGTTTAATAGCTTTAAAGCCCAATCAATATTTTTTGTGGATAAAAGGTTCTTTTCTTAAATATATCTTTTGCTTTGACTAGTACTTGATGATCACTTTCGCACGTGAACATGTTGTTTTCACATGTGAGCAAGCTACAAGACACCTCGTGGAACATCCATCTCATAAATTACTAAGAAATGTGATGATTAAGTTCATATTTGGTGTTCTGTAAAATTATGTAACCAACATTTCAAAATAGATTTGTTTGATATCAAAAGTCGAAGGGGCGGGGCTATATATAGGTATGCTAGCTTTAAGGTTAAAGTGACGATTTCAGATTTAGAATTGTTGTGATTGGTTGATATTTCCGACAGAAATGTGATGAACTGATGATTAAGTTTATAGTTTGAGTTACTGTAAAAGTTATACGATGAGAGATTCGAAAGTAATAAGTTAGATGCTGAAGTGTATTTATATCTATTGGAATGGTGGAACTATACATAGATATTTTAAATCAAGTATATGTTGTATTGATTGTATTCAACTATTTTAGTACATGATGTTAGATAAGTATGTGCTTAAGATCTGTTGTACTTGTTTAGTTTCGGAAGAGATGAAGGTTTAAATGTGCGACTTGTTTATTGATGTTTTGTGTAAAATGCAGGAGACTGTAGTGTTGGAGAGTGATGAAGGTCAAAGATGTGGAATTTGCATGGATGGCGTTGTTGATAGAGGAGTTTTAGATTGCTGTCAACACTGGTATATACTTCATTACTTATCGTGATTGAAATTGCTGTTAAATTTCATTGGAGGATATTCTATGATCAAATTCTTCATTTCTTTTCATTTTAGGTTTTGTTTTTCATGCATCGACAACTGGGCTAGTATTGCCAACTTACGTCTACTTTTCTAGAATGAATTTCAGTTGATCACTTATGTACCTGTAGGTGATGCAGTTCCTGTTTTTGTTCTATATCATATACTGGAGTACTTCATTGTAAACTAATTATAAAAAAGTATATCCTGCATATGTGGACTAATAGGTTTCCTATAAATGAATATACCACTCTACTTCATTACAAAATCTGAACTTCTTCAATGGTTAGATCTATTAGTGAAACTTTGTGATAAAATTTTTTCTACGCAGATAAATTTGATGTCAAAGTCTAGGTTAATGACACTGTTATAAAAACTGTGGCAATTGCGTTGAGAAATGTTCCAAAAGCTAATGGTAAGATTCTTTCATGCTTTGCCTACGTAAGCGGGTTATACTTGTCTGTAGATGGAGTGGCGAAATTGGCGGGTTGGATAACTAGTCAAATGCTTTACAGTTCAAAATCTTGGTAGTTTTTTGACTTTTGAGTGCTGATCCAACTGGCCTGGGCTGACTCACAAACACCTTTGGACTTTTTTTATATATGAAAAATGCATAAACATAATTAATACAGTAGTATAAATATTTTTGAACAAAGTGAGTGACTTTCAACCCAGTTGACCCACTTCCTTGGTAGCTATAATATTATACCCTTCTAATCCTTGAAGCCAAACTACTTATAATACTTTTCTTACTGTTATTTTATTGCTCTAATATTTAACTACGAAATTACATGACAGCTTTCTGAGATGACAAGAATGGGGAAATTGTGTTAAATGATTCGTTAGATATATCAATTGCAGTCACTACTGAGAAGGTATCAGTTTTCTACATGGTACTTTCTATATATTTCTTCGTGATTGCTAGGGCTACTGGTATTATTGTATCTCTTTCTGTCTTATAGGGACTGATGACTCCAATTTGGAAGAATGCTGATCAGAAATCCATATCCTCTATTTCTGCGGAGGTACTATCGGTGCTTTATATGCTATTAGATGTGTCGATTTTGATACATTAAGTGGGTCCATTTCAGTTATGTTTAATGACTTTATATAAGCTAGAACAATTACTACGAAGATAACTGTCTAATGGGTCAAATGGTTTGAAAGCCATACAAAGTGTATTCGAATGCTTAAACCTTTTAATTTACTTCATCACGAAAAGTTATATTAGGTGTAATAATAGGATAAATTTTGTCATCGTATTGAACACAAACTATCTATGACATTACAAACAATGGATTGCATAGTGTGTTTGTGGGGTTGATCCAATCCTGCCCTTCCTGTCTTGATCCCCATTTAAAATATCAATATTCGTGGCCCGTTGTGCCTGACCCACCCATTGTGCCACCTCTGCTTACTTCCCTGCTAGGCATATATCTTTCTATTATAATATAAGACTCACATATGTGTTTGGAACTTCTCAAGATTAAGGAACTCGTTGAAAAGGCACGAGCAGGGAAGCTTACACCAAATGAGTTTCAAGGTGGCACTTGTTTCATGCGTGCAGTCCGGCATTCTTGCTGTTGGTAGGGGCAACCAGGTGGTTGAACCAGTATTTGGAGATGATGGTAAAGTATCACTGATCATTTTATGCTATTTGAATTGAATACTTTTGTTGAGATTACGCGATCTATTGAACTTATTTCTATTCTTTACTCTGCCAGGAATCGAGAAGCCTGGTGTTATGAAAATAAATATAACATTATCTGCCGATCATCGTGTTTTTTATGGAGAAGTTGCAGGTATATATGGTCTGCACTAGCTATACTTAACAACTTAACAAAATCACATTTGATGAACGGGCTAATATTATTTTGACAGGTGCATTCCTGGCAGCTTTGAAATCAAACTTCAGTGATATACGGAGAATACTAATCTAGTCAAGAACAGGAAACACCATCAAGAAGAAATGGTAGGTGTGATTCTTTTGATAAATGCTCACTTGCTCAATTAAGAAATTCAGATAAGGTGGTTGATATTAAGTACAAGATGAGGTTTTAGACAGTATAGTGCAAAAGACGAGAAATGATTAATTTTCAAGTGAAGAATTATACTCAGAAGTTGTCTCGTATTAGATGATATTGGACATGGTTCCGTGTTAGTGAGTGTAGATTAATGTTTTTAGGTAGGAAGAGTGATGTACGTAGTTAAATAACAAAGGTCATGGTTAGGAAGCGTTGGATATTATCGAAGCTGCAGGTGGCTCCTTTCATCTGGTCAAGTGTCAAGTGGGTCAAGGCACATACTCGACGTCTTACTCAGAACTTGAAATGTGTTGTTTGCAAGAGTAGTTACAAGATTAATCTCAATGTATCAATAGAAAGTAGTTGTAATATCAGTGAATCTTTTCTTATCTGAATCAATATAATGTTCATTTGGCCAAAAGGAATTGGGTTTCATGGCTGTATTTATTTATTTTTTTAATTTTTTTTTGTTCACATAGAGCCACGCTCTTTGATAGAAAACTGGGCTCTATAATAGGTAATAGAGCCCGTTTTCAAAACCGGGCTTTATTTGCTTTCGCATAGAGTCCCTCCCCCTTTGTGCCCTCATGAAAAACCGGGCTCTATATTATGTTGTTATTTATCGCCCGGTCCGGCTGGGGTTGGGCTGGTTGTAGTAAAGCAGTTTAGGAGGTTGTATTACACTTTTAGAGACTTTTAACCCATTGTACCCATTTTGTAGCAGGTTTATAGATCTTACCCGTTTGACCTACTAGTACGTAATATAGAAACTGAATCAACCCATATATAAGTAAATGTGTCACTATTTCCCACTCATAGTATATTTTTTTAATGACCGTATCATGGTACATGTTGAGATTAGTTTGTTCATATTATGTCACTGACTTCGTAAAATAATGCCGATTAGGTATTTGATGTTTTGTAAGTTTTCTTCACATGTGCAAATTTTTTAATGCCCATTAGTTATTTGATGAAATGTGTAGTTTTTCTTCACATGTGCAAAATTTTTAATGCCTATTAATGAAATGTGTAGTTTTTCTTCACATGTGCAAATTTTTTAATGCCTAGTAGGGGTTGATGAAATGTGTAGTTTTTCTTCACATGTGAAATTTTTTTAATGCCTATCAATTAAATGTGTAGTTTTTCTTCACATGTGCAAATTTTTAATGCCCATTAGGTATTTCATGAAATGTGTAGTTTTTCTTCACAGGTGCAAAATTTTTAATGCATAGTGTGTTTGATGAAATGTGTAGTTTTTTTTTCACATGTGCAAAATTTTTAATGCCTATCAATGAAATGTGTAGTTTTTCTTCACATGTGCAAATTTTTTAATGGTATTTGATGAAATGTGTAGTTTTTCTTCACATGTGCAAATTTTTTAATGCATTGTAGGTGTTTGATGAAATGTGTAGTTTTTCTTCACATGTGCAAAATTTTTAATGCCTATCAATGAAATGTGTAGTTTTTCTTCACATGTGCAAATTTTTTAATGCTCATTAGGTATTTGATGAAATGTGTAGTTTTTCTTCATATTTTTTTAAAAAGTACTACTCAAAGTAATAAAAACTTGAAAAGAAAACCTTTTATTCGGAAATGTATTGTTTGGGCTTGAAAGCTCATTTACAAGCCACTAAGATTGTTATTACGATCAAAACATTCAAATTATATTTATCATTATTAATCCCTAACACCCTCTTACTTCTTAATATGCAACCACTAACCCCATTTTACTTTTAAATAAGCAATGCCAAATCTTCAATGAATATTAGCTATTAAGGAGCAACAGTAGACAACAAATTACATCTTGCTTTAAAATATTGATGCACGTGAACTTCAATAGAAATAATATACTGATATGTAGAGCTATCTACTAATTAATAATGGCAACACAGTAAACTACAGACTAATATAAAGAGGCATACCCATGAGAATCAGCCACTATGGAACTTATTATGCTTCCTAGCCAGCGAGCCATATGCGAATGCACAAGGTTTAACTACAATAACCTTGGAGCTGGAATCTTACTCCCCATTCCACCACTAAACCCCTCTTAGTCTTTTTCATCTTTATCCATAAACAAAGTACAAATCAAAATCAGATACGTATTAGTAGTTCCCAGTACACTTCCCATCATAAGTAGCATGAACCATATTTGGCCTGCTTCATCGAAGTTGTCAAATATAACCTAATCTTCATATCTAATGACCCAACCACAATCGACCCATCACGAGTCGTAGCAAAGCACTGAAATTTTATTACTTGGTGGTGGCTTCTGGTACCCCCACGGGTTTTGTCTTGCCCAGTTTGACTGATCTCTGTACATCTCATAAATCCCATACTTTGCCCTGAAAACACAACAAACCATCTCAAATAAAGGTTGAAACCACTAAACAGGCCAACACAACTACGAAATTCAAGATTTTGTCAAAATTACAGTTGTTTACGAAAAATTACAATTCCAAAAATAACCACTTTTACCCGTTACCCAACCCACCCATTTTCTATTTCCCTTCAATTTAGCCATGATTAAATCCATAGAAAAGAGCACACTTTTCCCAAATGCAACATGCTTTGGTGGGCTTTGCTACGAGAGAAAGTTGCATTGTTACAAAGATTCCAAGTTTCCAAAGGCTGTGTTCAATTTTACTGGGGGAATAGTTGTCCTCACTTCATTCTTTCCATCTTGCTGAATGCCAAGCATCTCAGTTCGGAACCACAAAATAACGCCATTTTTGAGATGTTAATGTACAATTATTACCTGCATAGGAGCTCACTATCAAATAGTCGGATAGTTTACGATAGTAGAATCCCAAAGGCTGTGTTCAATTTTATATATGTCCATGAACCTGGGTCCTTGTCTGTCCTATATAACAGCTATTTATGTAGTCATGTTGAAATTATGATGGAATATGTTATTGTCCAAGTTTTGATCTGTGATCATTACTCATCCACATCAAATGCATGGTATTTTGGAAGTTGTTTTCTTGGTCATGATTCAAGGACATTAATGTGGTTTTTGATTTGGAGTAATGTATTCATATAATTTTTCCTACACGTGTAAATAAACTTTCTCCCCAACTAAATACATACACGTACATTTCTACATGAGCATATTTTTTTTTCCATGTGTGAATAAACCTTCTTCATTACTAAATACATGTACATTTAAACATGAGTATATTCTTTTTTATTCACACATGTAAACTTTCTTCACTAGTAAATACACATACATTTGTGCATCACAATATACTTTTTTCTTCACGTGTGAAAAAAATTTCTTCGTCAGTAAATACACGTGCATTTATGTATTTTTTTCATTTTCCAAGTGAATAAATATTCTTCACTTGTAAATACATGTACATTTATACATGAGCACATATTTTTTTCTTCGCGTGTGAATAAAATTTCTTCACTAATACAATTATACATAAGCATATAATTTTTTCTTCGTGTGTGAATAAATTTTCTTCATTTGTAAATACATGTACATTATACATGAGTATATACTTTTTTCTTCACATATGAATAAAATTTTCTTCACTAGCAACAACACGTACATTTATACATGAACATATACATTTATCTTCGCGTGTGAATAAACTTTCTTCACTAGTAAGTACACAAACATTTATACATGAGCATAAACAATTATCTTCGCGTGTGAATAAACGTTCTTAACCAGTAAATACACGTATATTTATATACTTTTTTTCTCGTGTGAATACAATTTCTTCACTAGTACAATTATACATGAGCATATACATTTTTCTTCGCGTGTGAATAAACTTTTTTTACTAGTAAATACACGTATATTATACATGAGCATATACTTCTTTCTTTGCATGTGAACAAAATTTCTTAACTAGTACAATTATACATGAGCATATACTTTTTCTTCGCATGTGAAAAAAAAAAAAAAAAAAAAAAAAAAAAAACTTCACTAGAAAGTACATGTGCGTCATACATGAGCTTATATTTTTTTTCTTCGCGCGTGAATATAATTTCTTCACTAGTACAACTATACATGATGAACATATACTTTTTTCTTCGAGTGTAAATAAACTTTTTTCATTAGTAAATACATGTACTATATACGTACTTTATACATGTGAGCATACACTTTTTTCTTCACGTTTTTACACCCTCCCAAATACCCGTTTTTCTTGTAGTGACATTCCTCGATTGCAGTTTGTAGATGAAAAGGTTGAATGGTTGCATATTGACATGGCTGGTCTTGTTCGGAATGACAAGAAGAAAGCCACAACAGGGTTTGCCGTTCCTACTTTGGTTGAATGGGTTGTGACCAACTCGTCATCTTAAGCTTCGATAAAAAGAGTCAAAATGTTTCAACAAGGTTAAAAAGTTAGTATAATTCATGATTTTGTTGTTATAAAAACATACGCCGAGGAAAAATATGGATGTACTAAGATAAAGAAAATTGTTTAATCTATATAATTAGGTGGTTCTAAAGGGTTTATTTGCTCAAAGATCACTTGAGATGACATATGATGTTCTAGCAACTTACAAAAACCATGGTGACTTAAAGACACTTCGTGATCGGCAAAGAATACATGTCACCTCATTTCGTGACAAACGAGAACATTTTTTATGTGGAATTTGAAATGATGAAGTCCTAATAAAAAGATATCGAGTGTGAAAGAGATTTTCCTTAGCTAGAAAAAAAAGTACTCAACTAAGTGTCCCTTATACTCATTTTTCTTGAAAACATCTCAATGTGAATGCACTCAAGGTACACTCATGGTTGCTGTTGTAAAATGTCATGGTGTTGGAGAAAGAGAGAAAGCTTCATTGATATTGCCTTCATGATCAGTAAATATTTGCTAAATCGTCAGTTTTGACATGCTCACTTATGAATGGGTTAGTTTGTGCTGTGTTTTATCCCGAACGGGTTAAGTAAATCTTGTAGCTATATGGGCAACATGTTACATGGATAGAAGTTGGATAATTTCTCTTTTTTAATGCAAGCAACTTTGTTAATACTATTGATACATAAAAATTTTTGAATTTTCTTTTCGTCAGATGTGAAAAAAAAAAATCACATGTGAAATAAAAAATTTCTGAAATTTTATTCCGATTTTTTTTTTTCGAATTTTTTTTCGTCACATGTGAAAATTTTCTATTTTCATATGTGAAAAAAAAATTCACAAATTTTCTCATGTGAATTTTTTCAATTTTCACATGTGAAAATTTTCAAGTTTCAAAAAAAAAAAATTCAAAAAAAATTTCAAAAAATTTTTGAATTTTTTTCCGTCACATGTGAAAAAAAAATTCTGAAATTTTTTTTTGAAAACTATTTTTTCGAAATTTTTTTTCGTCACATGTGAAAATTTTCAACTTTCATATGTGAAAAAAAAATTCACAAATTTTCTCATGTGAAAATTTTCAATTTTCACATGTGAAAATTTAAAATTTTCGAAAAAAAGAATTTCCGAATTTTTTTTTTGAATTTAAAATTTTCGAACTTTTTTTTCTTCACATGTGAAAATTTTTCAAATTTTTGTTTAAAAAAATTTCGATTTTTTTTTAATTAGTTTGGAAATTTTCATAAAAATAGTTAACTAATATTAGCCATTAGATCAAAACTAAAGAAGGATAAAATGAGTGGATAAAATTAGTTCTCACATTCTCACAAAAATTAGATTTCTCACATGAATGATCCCTACATATGAGCACATAGTTATTCTTCACATGTGAATGAACTCTCTACACTAGTAAATACACTTACATTTATACACGAGCACATAATTTTTTCTTCGTGTGTGAATAAACTTTCTTTAGTAGTAAATATACGTACACATATACGTGAGTAAATACTTTTTCTTCGCATGTGAATAAACTTTCTTCACTGGTAAATACATGTACATTTATACATGAGCACCTACTTTTTTCTTCGCGTGTGAATAAACTTTCTTTAATAGTAAATACACGTACATTTATACATGAGCACACAATTTTTTATTCACGTGTGAATAAACATTCTTCACTAGTGAAATATACGTATATTTATACATGAGCATATACTTTTTTCTTCGTGTGTGAATATTGTAAGTACACTTACATTTATATATGAGCAAATAATTTTTTTTTTTTTCCGCTTGTGAATAAACTTTCTTCACTAGTAAATACACTTATATTTATACACGAGCACATACTTTTTCTTCGTGCGTGAAAAAACTTTGTTCACTAGTGAATACATTTACATTTAAATACACGTACATTTATACATGAACATCTACTTTTTGTTCGCGTGTGAAAAAAGTTTCTTCACTAGCAAATACACGTACATTTATACATGAGCAAATACTTTTTTTTCTTCGCATGTGAATAAACTTTCTTCACCGGTAATTAAACGTGCGTTTATGAATGACCATATACTTTTTTTTCGTGGGTGAATATACCTTCTTTACTAGTAAATACACATGCATTTATACACGAGGATATACTTTTTTTCTTCACGCGTGAATAAACACTAGAAAATACAAGTACATTTATACTATGAGCACATACTTTTTTCCTTCGCGTGTAAATAAACTTTCTCCACCGGTATATACACGTACATTTTTACATGACCATAGAATTTTTCCTTCACGTGTGAATATACCTTCTTAACTAGTAAATACACGTGCATTTATATATGAGCATATATTTTTTTCTTCACGTATGAATAAACACTAGTAAATAAACATACATGTCTACACGTGTCACACCCCCAAAATCGGGTCCAGCGGAAGCATACGTGTAGCTGGGGTGTAACTCAATCAGTATCACAACACAAGTATAAAAATGGTTTTCACTTTAATCATTTAGAATAAAATTGTTTAACCAAAAATGTTGAATTTACATCGTTAAAAGTAGTGCGGAAGTAGGCCCTTAAAAGTAGTTTAAAACGGTCCCCATATAAATTATCAGAGTTTTCTATGACCATGCCATGCCCTGCCAAAACCTCCTGTAACGTGCCATAGGTTAAAACCTGAAAATACATGCTAAAGTGTCAACACGAGGTTGGTGAGTTCATAGAGTTGTTTAACAAATAAAGTTTATGCATATGTATGAAGGTTTCCCAGCAAAGGCATCGTAAATCCACTCAGTTACAAGTCCCGCCATAAGAGCCTTGTAACCTGTGTGTTTACAACCCACTGCTACAATATATAGTTTCTCAGGATTATATTCACCCAAGGTCAAGCATAGACACAAAGGCGGGGAACCACCATCCCAAATAGTACCTGTCACCCAACGTCGCATCTGTTTTGGACTTGGGTGGGGGGTGTTTCCCCATAATAGTACTACTCAATACCTCTCCTTTGACAGATTACTGGGTGTCGTTTCCCAAAGCATAAAAGTTTAAACGTTTCAAGTATCTAGTAAGTATAACACAGTTAAGTATAACACAATCACGTATGTATAAAATCAAGTATAAGTGTTATCAAGTATAAAAGTAATCAAGTATAAATGTTTTAAATATTTGTACAAGTAAAAACAAGTAGTTGAGCATGTATCTCCCCCAAAGAGTTAAAACAAGTGTAAAGAGTAAAAGTGGGGCTATGACTCACCTGGTGCGAATAGCTACGATGACAAAAGTGGATACACAGAAATGAGGTTCGATCTCTAACCGCAACCTAATATGAATGATAGTGATCTACTTAGATCATGAAAGGATGTAATGAATGCACATGCACATAATACCTATACCACTCGTAACTTGAAAATACGTGTTATTGCCAAAGTAAAGTATTTTCCATACTTAGGAAAAATAAGTCCAACTAGGTTTATAAAAACTTGTCGTAATATATCGTATATAAAAACGTTAGTGTTATATTCCTCGTTTTGAAAACCTTAAGATATCGTCTAGTGGTCGCATAAATAAACCTTGAGTCGTACGTGTCTCGTTAATTAAAAATAAACCCCTTGAATAAGAAATCTAGAAAATATATTATTTAGTACGTAGTTATATTATTTCTAGTAGTGACTAAATATATATATAGTTTTGACAATGTTAAAACGGGTATAACTTGGTCGTTATAGGTTCATTTTACTCGTTCTTTATATCCACGGGTTCGTTTTAGTATATACTAATATATTTTTGGTCGTTCGGCTCCTCTAGGTTACGTTTAACGCCTCTTTTTGTCCGTCGAAAACTGCCAAACAGCATGCAGTTTTTATAAAAATAGTTTTCGTCGTTAAATTTGCAAAAATCATATCTCCTTCGTTATAAGCTCGTTTTAATCCGTTCTTTCGCCTAAAGTTTCGTTTTTGAAAGTATTTTCTAGAAAAATTGTCAAAGGTTACTGTGTAAATTCGTAATTTTCTGGGTAAACCAAAATGGAACAGCATGTATTTTTACTTGTTCAAAAACCATTTTCAAGGTTTAAATCTAGTTCCATCTTCAATCAAACCACTTTCAATCACCACAAAACTAGTCTAATCCTACCATACACCTTCTTAGGGTGTCATGGGTTCCTAAACATCATAAACCAAGTGGATCTAACAAGGATCTAACTATAATCCATTTCTAGAGTTCAAAAGTTATATATATATATATATAAATGAGTGGTATAACTAACATATGCATGTAGATCTTGAATAAACAACATGAAACTAGAAAAATGAAAGTATGGAAAGATCAACAAGTGATCTTGAAGCTTACTTGATGATTGGATGAGTTTTGAAGATGATGATGTAAAGAAAACAAGAGTTTTATCACAAAACCCCAACTAGGAACACAAATGAGACCTAAATAACACTTGATCTTCAAAAATCCATGGTTTCTTCTTTGTTCTTGAGTGGTTCGATTTGTACAAAGGGATGAAGAGAAAATGATAAAAGTTTGCTAGTGTGTGTGTTGTTTATTGAATGAGAAATGAATGAAAATGGTAAAGTCATAAGTATATAGTATAGATATTTTAGGTGATATAATTCATGAGGACAAGATCCCCATTTTAAGGAAAATGAGGAGGGGGGGGGGGGGGGGGCGGCAAAACAAGGGGGGGGGGGGGGGATGGGTGTGTAAGACTTTGTTGAATTTGTAAGATATTATGTGTTTATTTGTAGTTTAAGGTGTACCGGGTACCGGGTACCGGGTTAACTAAAAATAAATGTTAACGGAGTTAACCGGGATAAAATAAAGTTGTAGAAATTATGAAAATATGTTGGGTATAAATATTGGGTGTTCGGGTGATCATTGTTTAGTTTTTACGAAAACCGTCGTAAATAAATTAGGCGTACGATATAAGTTAAATAAATTTCCAAAATATCGGGTATATTAATAATATAATTTTTATATTATTATTATGAGTATAAAAATATGTTAGGACCATAGTTGGGATTGACGGATTAATTATTTAAAATAATAGCTCATAAGATAACGTTTATTAGGTTGATAATCGTACGTTTACAAAAATGACGCAACCCACGTATAAATGACAACTTTTCTCCGGAGGTGAATAGTGTTTTATGAATAGTAAAATTTTAAAACGCTTCTCAGAATATCAAACTGACCTCAAAAATGATGAATAGTGATCGATGAATAGTAACCGATGAATAGTAAATGTGAAAGTTCGGAAAAAGACCAGAATTTACGAGTTGTGACAACACGAGCATATACTTTTTTCTTCGCGTGTGAATAAACACTTATAAATACACATACATTAATATATGAGCATATTTTATCTTCGTGTGTGAATAAACACTTATAAATACACGTACATTAATACATGAAAATATACTTTTTTTTTCCGTGTGAATAAACTTTTTTCACTAGTAAATACATGTACATTTATACATTAGTGTATATACTTTTTCTTCGCGTGTGAATAAACACAAATAAATATACATACATGTATACACGAGGTTATACTTTTTTCTTCACGTGTGAATAAACACTTATAAATACACATACCTAGCTCTATAATCAAAGTCAAATCCCAACACAAGACTCATGCCTTCTAGGATTTCCCTTGATTCGATGATTTGACTCGTACCCTTTGAAGATATTGCCATCAACAACCTTGTGCTTCAAAAACTCACGAAGATCAGAACCTCTTCATCTTTTGAGAATTGGTTCTGGTTTTGAATTCCTTTTCTGGAAAGAAAGGCAGTAAAAGCTGCTTTCCCTTGGTTTCTCAGACATTTCATCACAACGATCATACACATCATACCTCAGTTCTTTAAGTGCATTTTCCGATTATGTGTAGGCAGGATTGTAATCTGCATGATGATCATCGACCACCCATCATAGACAGTATAATAATCGGCGTCTTTTTCATAACCTAGTCTTTCTGATCCACCCTCAACAAGAACGTCAAAACTTGGAGATTTTTTTCACTTTGAACATAACCATCTAAGTTCTGATCATCAAAAACATCTGACTCGCTCTGAACAAATTCTTCATGTTTCACATTTTCTTCACTTTCAACAGATTTTTCATCTTCGAGATTTTTTTCACTTTGAACAAGTCCTTCATCTTCTACATTTTGGTCACTTTGAGCAAAGACTACATGTTTTACATTTTGTTTAATTTGAACAGGTTCACTTTTCTCTGGTACCCCAGAAGCTAACTGATGGGAATCCCGAGTGCAATTTTTTCACAGGTTGAGTGTGTTTGATTTGAACAGATTCAGGTGGATCGGGATGACTCTTGACAGGTTTTGATCCAGCGTTAGTTGCTATAGATAACTTCTTTTCACAGGGTACTTCATTGGTAACTGAAATTGCAGCAGGTCCGTGTAGAAATGAGCACGTATCACCTTTACTACAAAACCCCCTCAAGTAGAAGTAGCAAGGAACATTTGAAAGGCAAAAGACTAAAAAGTCAAGTGCACCTTTGGATAAACAACTAAAGACTATACCCATTGAGTCATCGGATGACATCACTGCACACAAAACCCATTAAGTACAAAATTTGAATAACTGTAAAAAACTAAAACTGAATTTAGTGAAGCTGTAAGCATTCTGAGGAGTATAAGAAAGATACTCACTTATCACTGGAGTATTCTTGCGAGTAACATTTTTCATGATCTTGGTCAAAAGACCAATACCCGATAAATATGGCATGACTACCTCGGTCAGAACAAGATCAATTTGTTTGCTGACATCAATCAACACTTTCCATGCTTCCAGACCGTTCGCCACAGCCATAACTGCCATAAAAATAACATTATTAAGTTAATAAAAAGAGTAATAAATTAATCAACTAAGTGTTAATTGTATTCTCTAATTCTTGACCAGGAATACAAGGGGGACTTTTGGTTCCTTTTGAAATATGAAAATTATAGATTAATAAAAATTGTGGCTGTAATTGTATAGCTAAAACTGCATCTTGCATAAAGAGCACATAGACCAGACAATACGAGATATTCTTTTTCCTAAATTGTACGGCTAATATGAACACGTCGAATAAAAGTAAGAAAGCAAGATAAGAATTTAGCTAAAGTATTTTTTTTTGATAATATTTAAAGTATGTATATTCAATTACCGACACATACATCTAAAACTATTACATAACAAGTCGAGAAGTGTTTGATAACCAAACAACTGTAAATATCTGAATATGTGTAGTGTCAAGTTTACCTCCTAAAGTATTAAGGGAAAAAAAGACTTGGGTAAGTACGCAGGACGTGTTATGTAGCAACATAGCCATAGTCATACAAACTACGGACTAAAACATACATACATACATAACATGTTCTAAGTTTGTCCATATGAAGTTTTATCAATCATGCAGTTAATACGATGTTTTATTAAAACTCAGTTTGGGGCACGAGGAATATGGTAAAGCCGTATCAATATACTATATCATTAGAACTTGACCTCTTTATAAACATATCTATTTATTACAGTATTATAATGATACATACCACACCAGGGGTAAGCTCGAAATACGTAACGATCAAATAAAAAAATATAAATATTAATTATGGTATAGATAGTATCATTGGACCGTTACAAAACAAGGAAGGTAAGGGTGTGAGATATGGATACGTTTGCCAAAGAACCGTCCAACTACTGGAAAGGGTAGGAGTGTAAAAAGTATAAACATAACAACACTTGCTCAATTATTTATAGAAAATAGCGTTTCTCTGAACTATATTACAAGAACACATGCATACATGGGCGGGTAAGAGCGTATTAGATGCCAATCCAAAATTTAATTTGGTCTGCTCTGTGTCATGAGCCAAGTAAACAAATGACCCAAACAATGCTAAATTGTAATTATTTACATTTTCAACACTATAATTCCAATATTCAAAATCTGACCCAAACAAAATAGCCACTATAGAGTGATATGTCAAAAATTCTGCTGATCTTAGGCAAATGACTTGTTCCATCTAAGGCGTCATAATAAGGCATGGTGCCACTCTCTGAGCCAATTAGACATTTACGTGTTCAATATTGAGTGTTGAATTAGACTGAATATACTTGAGAAAGATATTTAACTAACAATCCATCGTCATATCATTCCCAAATAGGATTCATTATGGGGTACCTATTTCCTAAACATGCATGCTAATGGTACATATACCGAATTTGCAAATTGCAATCAAATACAGTTGAGACACTATATCCACCCAACTATACCAGAAATCGAGTATTGTAGTATGTCCATATAATTAACATTATCGACACTGCATGATAGAAAATAACTAGTATAATATTGGCCTAAGAGCAGTATGAACTTACATGATGCCTGAAACTACATTCGAGATTATAACAGCAGCCTGACAACCAATACCAGCAGTCTCTTGGATTCAGCCTAGCAACCTAGCAGTGACGATATTCACATTCAATTCCCTAAAAACACAAGTATCAACACTGTCAGGCTCACGATACAATATATCAGAAAGGACAAAAGACGAAGTAACGGCAAATATAAACAAAGCAAAGAATCTTCGTAGCACACTATCTAACAATGTGTGTATAGCACACTATCTCAGCCCCATATTACAAAAGAAACTAACAACGCCGCAAATAATCTAATCCAACAATCAGCTATGTTCTACAATATTCTTAGGGGGTGTTTGTTTCAGCTTATATAGTCAGCTTATGACTTATTTGGTTTTGGGTTTACATTAGATATATGTTTGCATTGGCTATATAGTATAAATAATATAAAAGCTATTCCAGATATACTGTACCTAGGTGCATTTTTTAATATCTTGCCTTCAGACCATCCATTAGGAGAAACCTATCAAGGACCAATCCAAACTGATCATTTGACATTTGTGTGCATAAGGGTAGATTAGATAATTGAACATACATGATATATCTAATGGTTCAATTTGGATTATGTTTTATGTCTATTGTGTCAACTGTCAAATGCGTAAAATAGCAATAATTAGCTAAGAAATAGGTTAAACGGGGACAACCTCCTAAATCGCGTTATTCAACAAGTTGGAGTTAAATGTAACAATATAGTTTTGTAATCATATAGTTTTGTAACAATATAGTGCTTATGGGTTAACCCGACCATTGTGACCCGTGCTAAAATGACCAGTACCTGGTGAACTATAACATAATCATTAACATTTAGGATCAGCTCACCATCTGCTTAAGCATCAAATCTGAATGACCTAATAAGACAAGTATCAAATGGATGAATGACCTAACTGAATCTTCTAACGGGAACTAAGAACTTCAATGAAGTTAGATCGTCTCTACCTTTCCAATAAAATAGTCATAAAGCAAACGCAAACCCCTCAGCTAACAACGCTAAGAGAGCAGGTGACTATTACCCACCTCCAGGTTCTGGAGGCTATAATGGTAAAAAGTAGGCTTTAATGGTTATGAAGGCTATAACGGTTATAGAGGCTATGATGGTAATGTAGGTTTTTATGGTTATGGAGGCTACAATGGCAATAGTTGTTACTATAGCGATCCAGTATATCAAAAGAACACTGCCCACAACCATCTAAAATGTGCAGGAAAATAAGCAAATAACCACATCAAAGTAAAAAGCTAAAAAGCTATTTAAAAGGTTATAAGCTAAGGCAGTTTATCTAATTAAGCTAATATGAAACTTAAACTAACTAAATAGATAAATGAACACCAGAGAGCAGGAAAATAAGCAAATAACCACGTCAAAGTAAAAAGCAGAAAAGAATAAAGAAAACAGCCTACAGATCCTAGTTAAACCTATCAAAAGGGCTGACTAAAAGCTATCAAAAGCTGCTTAACAAGCTGGTTCTAAAGGGAGAATAAGCTAACAGCACATTAGAGAATCCTAAATAAGCTAATGGGAGAAGAAATAAGCAGATTTGAAGAAGCTAAAAGCACTAAACTAACCAAAAAACTACTAAAGGGCTGCTGAAACAATGCAGTACCAAACAGGCTCAAAGGCCTACTTCGAATACTTCAAAAGTGATCTAAAGGCTAAAACCAGAAGCTAGGAATTTTGAAAAAGCTAAATGAGCACAAATGAAACCACAAACCAAATTGCAGACCTAGAAAAACTAATAAGAGCTTGATGCAGCTGTTGATGTGAGGGCTTGTTGGGACAGAATGTATGGTGCAGGGGAGATAAAGTCCAATCAGCCTACATAAAGCTACTTAAAAGCTATTAGAAAAAATTATAAAAATTATAAAAAAAATAGATTTGAAAATACCAGCTACCAAATATTAATATCCCAGAATCTCAGCTAAATTGGATTAAACATGAGAAAATGAAAAATCAAAACTAAAAATGATTTGAAAAACTATTTAACATTTTGACTTTTTTTTCTGATTTGCAAAAGGTTGACTTAATTGAATTATGATTACTTCTAATTGAATGAAAAAGTGATTATAAGCTATGATTAAACTAGAATAAGCTTTATTAAATAAAAATGAACCTATATGTATGATTATGCAAGACTTAAACTAACTGTGTTATGCTAATATAGAGAATGAGATGAGTTATGACTATTTATCAAACTAGTACTGAGTTTTAGTTTTTATCTAACCTAAATGCAAATAAAATGATGTGCTTAAACCAAATTTAAAACCTGCAACAAGCTTGAATACAAAGGTATCCCCTGGTCCAAACACTCCTAATCAGCTAACAGTTTTTTATTTTTGTCGATTTCAAAAGATTTTAACTATACTAATGATGCAGAGCTAATAGTTATGCTAAATGAAGTATTGGAAAGCAAATATTATTGAAAATAAAGCACTATAATAAGCTATACCTATAATGACCTATTACAACTAAAAAAAAGCGAAATGAGCAAAATATATAACTACTAAATGAAACATTTGAAGACCACATGATAATAACATAATCAATGAGACATTTGAAGACCATGAAATCATATATAGTTTAAAAATCACAAGGTTTATAACACAATGTACCTTATCAGCAACCAAGAAAGCTGAATAAAATCCGACAGCAAATTGACCAATAAAATTGTTGTCTATACCAGCATCTTTGCTCTCCTGCCAAATGTAATGGTTTGTGTAATTATATCATCTTACAAAACATTTCTACTTGACGCCTCGTTAGTAAAAAACATAATAACATGTTTGTATGTATTAGTAGAAGCAAGCACCTTTAAGGCTTTTAAAAACTTTGCAGTTCCACTGTGGGCAATGGTTCCAAGCGAATCAACAAGTTCTTCGTGGGTCATACCAATACCAGAGTCCAAGAATATAGCATGCAAGTTAGCAACTTTTCATGTTATTTTCCAATAATACTAATAGCAGCTAATATCTTACGTGAGAGTAATTATTCCATTCTCTTGATCATTGTGAATTCGTATGTTGAGTTCAGGAGCACCCTCCATAAGTTTTGGAGCAGTAACACTAAGGAATCGTAGCTTGTCCAAGGCATCATTTGCATAACTTCATCTTTTCTTATATGAGACATAGTCACCTGCGTCAACAAGACTAGTGAAGCTATCAAACTGAGTTCTATATTAGCCAAAAATAGTTAAGTCAGGCTCAAGCTCATCTTGTTTGCAACCTAACTAAAATTCATAATAAAGGTAACATCAGAGATTATGTTCACAAATTATAATAGTGTACCTCGTCAGTTTGTGTTTCCAAAGCAGAATCTGTAAGCTGAGAATTGGTGGAGCGTGATGCTATGTCGGTTAGATATGCAGACAGATTATCAGCTTGTGTAGTAGTAGGATGGGACCCGCTTTTGTCCAACTCTTCATTGCCATATTCTATAGGCCGAACTAAAGGAAGATTTGGCATATTGGCCATTACAACTTGAGCAAGTAAATCAGTATAGCAGATATACTGCTAATGAGAATTTCTAACATTCTAGCAGATTGTTCACCCTATGCAACCAATGAACTAAACATAGAAATAAGTTGCTGCACCCGTCCATTGTCTGCATTTACTTTTTGGCTTGAAGAATTACCAA
Organism: Artemisia argyi; assembly: GCA_030686995.1. Lineage (NCBI taxonomy): Eukaryota > Viridiplantae > Streptophyta > Magnoliopsida > Asterales > Asteraceae > Artemisia > Artemisia argyi. The sequence goes on from JARVZY010001841.1 coordinate 23,053, forward strand.
CTACATTGCCCTTTGAGTCCTCATTCAGATTAGGTGTTGGTTTGGCACGCTTTCCAGGTACACCATTTTTATTCAAATCACTAACTTCAGACCTTTTCCTAATAGCAGGAGAATGCACAGAATTACTCGCTTCTACCGAGGATTTTACATCCTGTAAGAAGACCGAATTTGTCACTATTCCACATAAATACTTTTGACTGTACAGAAGCAAAATGGGAAACTCAAAACAAGCAACATGTGTGCTAAGTTGCTAACACCTTTTTGTCCACTTTTCGTTTCTATGGATAACTAATGTATTTAATTTGATTACAAATTCTACACCATAAAAATAATAATCCAGTGGTACAAAAACTACACCTTTGGGCAACAATCAACACCTTTCATCTCAAGCTGAATTATAAAGTTGACCCTTTGGAGATAAAATTCAGCCCAAATCAACCGATAATTAATAGTAAACAATTAGGAGTCCGTGATGTCACGTACCTGTGCAAGTGACGAATTACCCCGAGAAACTTCACGATACTGGGAATCATAACTTTTAGGCTTCAAAATCTTTACGTGATATATTAAGGTTGCTTTGGACATGAACAAACTTTTATCTAGTGTGTTAGGGTCACCAGGTGCCACAAGAGCTCAAGACACCAAATAGATGGTGAAACTGCCTAGTGAACCATTGATGAAAATGAATACACTTCCATACCTGATTTATGTACCTTATAAATTACTTTTCTGACCGTGATATAAACAAAAAACTATTAGATGTCTTCTGCTTAACTATCAGACCATCTTTATACTAAGGCCCACTCATAGATCAATTCTAAGTGTAACAAATCTGAGGTACATTGCAGATCATCTTCAGAAATTCAGTTGATGTATGTTCGTGCAAACATAGAATGATTTGGCGAATTAAGTCTATGCTAAACAGTATATATTACAATCATAAGCAGGCTAAAATGCTTTTTGTTAAGCAAAATATGCAGCCAAAACAGTGTAACTTAGGAACTTAAAAGAACGGTCTAAGCTAGCAATCTTCAAAATTTATAATCAGATAAAGAGGAGTAAAAAACTATGGGAAATCAAGAAGCTTAGATCCTACTAAAAAAATAGGTTCTCGTAGAGGAAAAAGCATGTCACTATCGATGTATGCTATTGGTGAGACTTGGGAGCCAGTAAATCATAATCTACACAAACATGTCACGTAAGCTGCAACAACCCAATAAACTGAAAGTGAGGCACACCCAATGTAAGAAGAAGACAGAGTGCTAGTTTTGGTCTAAAAAAGAGGCAGGTTATGATTCGGGTTAAATAAACAATTAAGAGCATGCAGCAATGGAAACATAAACGTCAAATAAGAAGTATCCGGGGGTGGGGGATACCTTTGTCTCATCGTTTAACACGCTAGACACACAAACACTAAATCATCTACTTCTCATAAACTCAACAGTCTAAACCATCTACAAATTTAGACTTTATCAAATCCACAGAAGACTGCTCCAAATGATTAACAGACGGATTCATTATGGTGGTGATCGGTGGTGATGATGATGATGGTGGTTATAGTGGTTATCGGTGGTGATGATGATGATGGTGGTTATGGTGGTGATGATTGTGATGGTAGTGATGGTGGTGATGATGGTGATAGTGGTGATCGATGGTGATGATGGTGATGGTAGTGATGGTGGTGATGATAGTTATGGTAGTGATGGTGGTTAATATTCATAACACTTATGGTTGCTGTGTATGTTTGTGTGTGTTTGAAGGACAGAGAGAAACGGGGATAATTATTTAGGTGCGGAAGCAAATGACAATAATTCACTTTGACCCCTACAATTTTCAGTCAATATTTACAAAAATGTCATTCCGCCCAAATTCATATTATGATGAGATTAATTTAATCCGACGGTCCAGATCTCTTCTCGCGTTCTCACAAAAATAAGCCTTCTCATTTGAACGCTTATATATATATATATATATATATATATATATATATATATATATATAAGATTTCATGCTAGCAAGAATTAAATAATTAACATTTGGAATTTCAATATGTAACTAATGATCATTCAGTAAATATCAATATGTAAGTATCAGATTGTTGATTTTTGTAGGTGCACAAGGGTTTATTGATATCTTAATATACGTGTATAGAGATTATAACTAGTACTACGTTCTTTTCGTGTTACTTATGCAACATCGAATATCGAATATATTATACAAGATTAACGAAGACTAACAAACGAGATTTCTTTATACTAATATGCCCGAAATCTTTTAAATAATTCACCCTTGAGTTGGCAGCATGCAATACAAGAGGCAATTACTAAATTTGCTTTGCCAAACACTCCAAAGAGATTATTCGTGGTTCACAAACGCAATAATAAGATAACCCGAATGAAAACGCACATCCAAACATCCTTTTAAATTCAAAAACATGACTACTCAATTTTTGGGAATTTTTTCGGTACTATCCCGCTTTGGTACCGGTACCGTATTAGTGGTCCCGAATTTTTTTTGCACGATTCATGGTACCGGTCCCGTACTGTGTATAAAGATTCGGTACCGTTTCGGTACAATACCGGTACAGTTCCGATTAGGTACTGGGATTCAGATCTATATGCTCATCCCTAGTTACCGGAGAAGATGAAGATGAAAGGTAGTGGTGATGGAAAGTTTAAAAGAAAATGAATAGTAAACATGCAAAAAATGTCCATACAATAGCCAGGGTAAAATAGCCATTTCACACGCCACTAACGTGAAAAAGTTAACGAGCGTTAGTTAAAAAAAATCATTTTTACATGAACAGTACCCCTAAAAGGGCATGATTTGCAAATCAAAACTTGGTGAGTTACACTTTTTCGCAAAAATTCCCGTATAAGTACACTTGCAATTTTGCCAAACCTCGCATTTTACTTCATATATTAAGGCTAGTAGTCAAGGTAATGTTTTTTTCACCATACACATCAGCGTCACATCAGTTTTCTCTCTCCTCTCACTCCCCTTCACCACTCTTCACCTTAAGGGGACCTCTCACTTCACCTTTCATTAAATACCCACTTTATAAAAATATACCCCACACACACTCACACACAAAATAAAAAATAATAAATGGGCCCCAATTTACTTGTTTACCATTTGGTTGTCAGACCACCAATTGTGATGTTAAAATTTGTGCATGGCGTGAATTGGGGTAGAGGGCAAGGGGATAATTGGTGAAAGTGGGCCCATTTGGTGAGGGTTTCATGTCCCGTGTCTTCAAGTGTCACATCACTGATGGTTAATAACTCATGTATCAATCAGCAAACAGAACATGTAATAAAGTAATTTGGCTCAATTGTGTGCTGAAAAGCGTAACTTTTTTAATTTTATTGCGACCGGTGTCACACTGAAGTTTCAAACCAGTTTACTATCAAAAAGACGATAATTCATGCAATAGAACACTTACCTGCCAGTTTTAGTCTATAGTGACCAGGAGCTATCATCGTATCCGTAAGAAAGAACCTTAGCTAATTGGACCCTATAGACCATAAGAAACAATAGAAAATTATCAGTTTAATCATTACAAACCATCAATAAACCAATCACAGCAAACACAAAAAACAGTAAAAGAAGAGAAGAAGCAATTAATTTCTACTGCCGATAAAGTCATCATCCTGTTTTTTCCAGAAGAAGCTACCCACGTTTCCACTTGAACCACATCACCCCTGAAATAAATTTAATTGTGACATAATATATGAATCCACATAACAATATTTAAGAGCCCGACTGAAATCGAAAAGCACTTGATAAATAACTGTAAGGATCATACATGAATAATATACCAAGTTGGATAACGATCTACCAACACTTTCGTTTGCTAGGCGGAATAAGATGCTCATCCCATGTAACAAAATAAAGATCACCATCGAGATCACTTCCTGAAGCTTCATATATATGGGTGATCGGTCTCCCTTCTGAAGAAATATCAAATAATCAACCAAATGCTCGAGACCAGGCACATTAACCGCCTTCAAAATTAAACCTGAACATCACCTCTGGGAGCTACACCATTCATAGCGTGACCATGAATGTTCATGATACTCGCAAGTCAAATTCAATGAAGGTATTGAACCTGTATTACAACAATAGACATCTGGCTAACTTGGCGGAGTTGAAAACATTTGGTCCTTGAGGAAGCGTGCAAAAGTATGCAATCTTGCTTTTAATCAGTCTGAGCTGAAAGTGGATTTTCGTATTCCCATCACTGCAGGTAACTTCATGATCGAACTTAATTATTTGTATGAGAATCTACAGACTCTATCTCTTGAACCATTGCAATGGCCACACTGTAGTCGCCATGTCACTCATACGCATGAAATCTGTAGTAAATAAAGTTTGAAATCAGATATAGAATTCATTGACAACCGCATGGCACTTAAGTGCACTGGGAACTTTAGCTAAAAGCAAACTATTCATGATCATATACTTGCGATGAGAAAATTACTTACAATAAGTGGGATGGCCATAGATATGCATACCAATCTGCCATAACTATACTAATATTTAGAAACACAAGTCATATTTTTGTAGAGTTGGTGAGAAGTAGCAAAATTGCAAAAAAGCACAATGAGATGCATAAACAAAAAAAAACATTATTCATAACAAAAATGGGATTGAAATACTCCTGCACGTCCATGAAATCATATCTTGGAACTACATCTGAAGTTTGAAAGATGGGTTACAGAAAGAGATTACAACCCAAGCATCTACAACTTCCAACGTGATACCTGCATAACAATAAGACTGTCAGGTAAAAAACCCTATCCAATATGTATTCAAAAATAAATGGTATCCCAAGCATAGAAACAGTTTTTGATGGCCATCTATTTTGCATTAAGTAAGGACAAAATAAAGAGTTTTCATATTACAGTATGGGCTACCAAATGAGATGGACACAGTAGCTTAAGTAACTATATGGGGCTGACCTTGGTGGTTAGCCGTTGCTGTTTTTGGTGCCGTACTATCCGCCATTGCATCCCGCGTGGCCAGGTCAGGGTCACCTAAAATGATAAGAGCATGAGATGTTTAATAAGGCTTTTACAAAGAACGTATGACTGTTTTTAAGTGTATGCGTGTGAACATCATAAATAACCTGTGCATAATCGGTCAATACTCCTTTTATGAGCAGCAGACGGGCACGGGTCATCGGCTGTTACCAGAAGAGTATCAGCGTCATGGGTAGGTATACAGGAAAGTGAATGAAAAATGATAATGGGGTTCTCCGACAAAACTGTCTTTACCTGCAAGTGAGGTGAAAGTTGTCCTTTTCCTCGTACGCGTGATTCTAAGCACGATCCCAGGCGATGTATCTGTAGACATAAAACAAATAAAAAAAGAGTGATTAAATATCAATTCTATCATTAACTAACCATCCTCAGTCAATCAACAACTACTTAATCAAGGCTGTTGGCAGATTTTGTAAGGGAGTGTTTGTCAAAAGTCTATTTTTTGGGTTTAAGGAAGTGTTCGTTAAAAATCTAGTATTTTATAAGGGAGTGTTAGCTGATTTTGTAAGGTAAAAAAAGGGTCATTTTGTTACGAAGAATGAGGACGCTAATAACACTTGTAAGGTAAAAAGAGGTTCTTTCTGAAAACACACAGTTGAATAACACTTATACCTAATAACACTTGTATCAATTAAATACAATAAAATTATAAATATCAGTAAAATCAAATCATGAGATCAACATTACCTAAACGTTAAACATGACAGTATACGTGAGAAAATAAAACACGGACATCAACATGCATGAAAATATGACAGTAGATATACATGATTAATAGAACAATTTAACAACATATTATACTAATAAAATCTTATGATTCTAACCTTTTTGGTTTGAAGACATTATTATAGCCAAACGATTGTTTCCTACTCTTGTTGCCCAGCTCCAACAACTACCATTTGAATCAATAATCTAAAAGTAAAAAATCAAACTCTGAATTAAGAGAACAATTTAACATCATGATATACTAATAAAAACATGATCTTATGATTCAACCCTTTTTGGTTATACATGATTGGCGGGTGGTGTGATACGGTAGCGAGCTGGGTTGGCGCGTGGTGTGATACGGTAGTGATTGGCGGCAAGTGGGTGGTAGAAATAAAGTCCGGGTGGCCCGATCTATATTTTGGAACAAGAAAAAAAGTGGCCGGAAGCTTGGCCGGAATATTTACCGTTTGCCGGAAGCTGTGGTGGTCGGATGGGGAAAAGAGAGAAATTTAATAGTGTGTGAAATGAGAATTAATACAAATAATGGGTCTTTTATATATTAGGAGGGGATAAACGCGGGCAAAACCAAACTCAAAGGTGAAAATAAAACATGGGGCGGAGGGGTGAAACTGACAACTAGGCTAAACTTTTAGTAAAATCACTCCAAGGGTTTATTGATATCTTAATATACGTGTATAGAGATTATAACTAGTACTACGTTCTTTTCGTGTTACGTATGCAACATCGAATATCGAATATATTATACAAGATTAACGAAGACTAACAAACGAGATTTCTTTATACTAATATGCCTGAAATCTTTTAAATAATTCACCCTTGAGTTGGCAGCATGCAATACAAGAGACAATTACTAAATTTGCTTTGCCAAACACTCCAAAGAGATTATTCGTGGTTCACAAACGCAATAATAAGATAACCCGAATGAAAATGCACATCCAAACATCCTTTTAAATTCAAAAACATGACTACTCAATTTTCGGGAATTTTTTCGGTACTATCCCGCTTTGATACCGGTACCGTATTAGTGGTCCCGAATTTTTTTTGCACGATTCATGGTACCGGTCCCGTACTGTGTATAAAGATTCGGTACCGTTTCGGTACAATACCGGTACAGTTCCGATTAGGTACTGGGATTCAGATCCATATGCTCATCCCTAGTTACCGGAGAAGATGAAGATGAAAGGTAGTGGTGATGGAAAGTTTAAAAGAAAATGAATAGTAAACATGCAAAAAATGTCCATACAATAGCCAGGGTAAAATAGCCATTTCACACGCCACTAACGTGAAAAAGTTAACGAGCGTTAGTTAAAAAAAATCATTTTTACATGAACAGTACCCCTAAAAGGGCATGATTTGCAAATCAAAACTTGCTGAGTTACACTTTTTTGAAAAAATTCTCGTATGAGTACACTTTTGCAATTTTGCCAAACCTCGCATTTTACTTCATATATTAAGGCTAGTAGTCAAGGTAATGTATTTTTCACCATACACATCAGCGCCACATCAGTTTTCTCTCTCCTCTCACTCCCCTTCACCACTCTTCACCTTAAGGGGACCTCTCACTTCACCTTTTATTAAATAACCACTTTATAAAAATATACCCCACACACACAAAATAAAAAATAATAAATGGCCCCAATTTACTTGTTTACCATTTGGTTGTCAGACCACCAATTGTGATGTTAAAATTTGTGCATGGCTCGTGAATTGGGGTAGAGGGCAAGGGGATAATTGATGAAAGTGGGCCCATTTGATGAGGGTTTCGTGCCCTTAGTTCAAATAATTGGTTTTTAAATAAGTAAAAAAACAAAAACTTTGATGACTGGGATTGGATTCTTAGACTTTAAATAAGTAATAAAACAAAAACTTTGATGACTGGGATTGGATTCTTAGACTTTAAATAAGTAAAAAAACAAAAACTTTGATGACTGGGATTGGATTCTTAGACTTAAGAGTTGCAAGCCTAATATCTAATCTAGTTCAAATAATTGGTTTTTAAATAAGTAAAAAAACAAAAACTTTGATGACTGGGATTGGATTCTTAGGCCCTGTTTACTTTTCTGTTAGCTAACAGAAGTGGACCTCAAATATATATTTTAATAATTCTTTTGTAAACGAGGCCCACATTATTCCACTAAATCGTCTTTGTGTGTAGAGTGTGAAATATGAAAGTTGCCCCAAGCAAGCACATGGATGTTTAGTCTAACAACGGCTGGAACCAAACTATAATTGACTTTGATGTATAAATGATGGCCTTACATCTTCCTCTATAAATATACTTCATTTATGTACCAAGTAGAAAACTCAAATCTTAACCTCTATTGATCCATAGATTGTTTGCTAATCGACGATATTTTGGTTTTTCGTGTCGACAATGGTGAGTGATAACACCATGGCCACACAAGATCAACAATACTACGGCGAAAACAAGGTATTTTTCCTTACTACATAAATGCCAAATAATGAAAATGAAACAGCTTTTAAAGAAAATACTACTCGTACGAGCCCGTGACATGTAACTTGTTGTGCCAATGAATAACATGCTTGTCTTTTATTGATGTCTTTATGTGTTTTGGTTAACCATGTATGGTACTATGGTTGTCTCTTCTTTTTACATCTTTAGGGGGTGTTTGGATTAGCTTATTTTGTGGGCTTATCAGCTTATTGGGATTTGGGAATGCCAATAAGCCTATTGTTATTATTATTATTTTTTTGGCTTACCCATTTGAGCTTACGGCTTAAACAAGCCATAAGGTTAAGTGGATAAGCTAATAAGCCAAAAAACAGTGAGCTTATTGGCTTTCCTAAATCTCAATAAGCCGATAAGCCTACAAAATAAGCTAATCCAAACACCCCCTTAGGATATTTCTATAACTTTCCGACAATTTACTTTAACTTGTTAGAGAACCATCATATTTAAGGTAAATTTGATGATGTATTGGTTTCCATACACCAAAATATTAAAGCTAAAAAGATTTTTATCAAGACAAACTTTGAATCATTTGAAAGTGTTTAGATACTTGAATAGTGAATAGCTTTGTTTGTAGACATGAAAAAGCATTGCAACTAAAGTAAGAAAGAAATAGACCACTTTCTTCATTTTTTTTAAACAACAAAATTGGCTTCCTACAAAATATGTACGTTCAGTTTGACAAATTTACTAAATCAAGTTATGGTTAGATAAGTTAATATACACATCAACACATACCATATTTATATGCTAGATCAACATATCTATCTTATATATAAAGGAAAAACTAATATTTTTGAAAGTGAAAAATTAAGAAAACTATATATAGAAATCATAAACTTTAATTATTACGGAGTATTTTTATTTATAACCCATGACCCATATTATTTTCATTGAGTTTAAATCATGTTTAATCCTCAAATTATTAAACTTTTATTATTTTTCGTTTATAACTAATAAACTTTTTTTTATCATTACAACTATATGCCGCTGTAAAATCCCGTTGCTATGCATGGGTACTCGTCTAGTATATTGTTATGCACTTATGCTCTTTTAAGTAGACTCGAAAATTGGGTAAAAAAAAAGATCCAACATAGCTGCGGTTTGAAAATTTTAGTTTGTTGTATCAAATGTATTTGTATTGTAGTTGAGTAAGGATCTCAGTCAAGTGAAGTTTGTATTTGTAGTTGAGTAAGGATCTCTAGTAAAGTGTTTTGTAATAGCACTTCAACATCACTTCAACATTGTTGAAGTTTCATATTATCAATATAAATTCTGTTTTTGAAGCTGTGGTTTGAATCTATAGTAGTAACGAATAACATTGATTCTGTTTTTAATTGGGTTCGTTAAATCACGCAATTGGCATGTCGCATGTCTGTCCGGCTAAAAGTTGCTAGCAGGCTTCCTCTTCTATTCTTCTAAGTTTTTTCTTATTTAAACTCTAACAGACTAACACATACATGTTTTTTCTTTCTTTCTTATCATAATTATACAAACACAACAAAATACTCAAACTTGAGGGATTATTTTCATATTTAGGGTTTGGAGAAAATGATACCCGTATCTATCTTGAATCAGATAGAGGAAGAAGTTATAATCCCAATTGAAGAAGCATCCCCACAAACACTAACCCTCAAAGCCTTACATTTGTTACAAGACCTCTACGCAAATGACGTCACGGCATTGCACGATTTAGCTGCAATTTTGCAAGAGGATAGTGTGGTTTTGCCCCACCCTACACTTAATTCCATCATCACATATCTTCTTGGGTTTGTAGCAATCAAAGCACAGTGCCATCCTGAATTTCCTTATATAATACACCATAAGTCAATTTTGGCTGCTGTTATATGTGTGGTTATGCTTGGGGTCACTTCAACAGCCGAACATATCGCCACTCGTGTCTACCCATCGCCTCTTTACAAGGTTATTGCTCGTATTGGAAGAATACTCTGTTTGAGCTTCTTAATCGTGTTACTGGCATATCTCTCGTGTTTTTAATATTGGAAAAGAATCGTTTACTGGGTTGTATGAGAAGCGGGTCTCTTAGAGGACTAAACATGCCAATCAATGTTGAGAAGTGGGTCTCTTAGAGGCTTAGGCATGCCAACCATTTTTTTTTTACTCACTTGTTTTATACGTTGTATAGGTGTTCTGATCATCAAATTTTTTAGGATAAGTTTATATATCATTCACTAGGTAGGAATACGTTGTTTCCCATTTGCTTGCGCAAGTAATAATAATAAGCTCTCTTATACATGCTCTTTGTGCTCCATCTAACTATCAAATCGACTGTGTTATTTGTTTGCCACATCAATCTCATCTCGTTGTACATTTAACTTCATGCTGACATATATTTTGTTGTTAGGGCTCAACTGTATTTTCGTAATCCTTACTATTTGATGTTGTGTTTGTGCTTAGCTAATGTTGTTGCAACTTCAACAAAATTGAAACACTATCAATTATAACAAAATAGACTAGATCAATAAGCAAGTGTAAATTCTGTCATCTACCCATTATATACATTCAAAATCCTGTGACTGATTTTTAGCTAACTAAATGCCCAACGAGGTCGGATCACAAAGAGTATGTATGCACAACACAAAACAAACACATTAGTTACCTGGTTCACACTTGCAACTCTGATTATCTGTTTCACATTAGCGTTGTACCCGTTTACACATGGGTATAATAGGCCCATTACAAGCTCCGAATGTGGGTGTGAGCTCCTTATAAACGCTAGGACCAATCTACACTTTCCAAACAACGTTATATGCTAGATTACTGCTTGTTAATTAATTGTATCAGTTTTTGATTTTCCAAAATGACTATACTAATTTACATGCGGTTGTGGTTAACTAAACTTTGTTTATCATGTTGAATAAATCACCTGACAACATATTGTTTTCGTTGTTATTAAAGTGGTATATTTAACAGGAAAAACATAGTTTGGCGACTCATGTTGCATGTATATTGGGATAGTCCTAGAAGTAGAGAACTGATAGAATTAGTATACCCCCTTCGCATATTCTAGTGGTCGTTTGGATGGTGGTTCCTTCCATCATGTTTTTGTTGAACCGGCAAGTATTGGCTAGTCCCATTGTTTGGGACTTGGGGGATGTTACAGACACCAGTTACCTCCCAATATGGTTTTAAACTTGTTCTGTAGTTATTTAGATGAGTGTATTGTTTTAGGATTCAATGTTTTGCAGTTACTATAGGAGGTTACTTTTGATGTCGTACATTACCTCATGTATAGATACACTTTCTCATATTGTATGAAGCTGTTTGGTTCATGATGAGCACATCTTAATGTGTTAAAAGATATCATATGTATGTATAATGAAAGTTTTCAAGATATAATTTGTTAATTAGATTTATAACACTAACAACATAATTATGGTCTGGCTTGTGCAGCTGTGATGGATTATATCTGCAAATCCTGACCATGCTGTTATTGTTCCCTTTTGGTTTGTTGATTGACTTATGGCTTTCATTGTGGTTATTTGGATGATGTTTTGGCTTTTTGTAAGATTTTACTTCCCACCATGGTTTTAGCTGTTATGATGAGTGTGCTATTTTAGGCTTTAATCGTATGTATACATATAGTATAGGTTAGTTTTGATGTTGGACATTGACTTACGGCTTGACTTGTGATATATTCAGTCTTGGTTCTATATTTTGTATTGGATGATACATATAAATAATTTAAAGACTGAGGAATAAATTATTTCAAAAGATAAATCATGGCCTGATAACATGTTTGTACTGTCATTGTTATTTTTTTTAACGGTGTTTGTATGGTAATTTTATTGGAACAATGCTTATAGAAACAGGTTGATCATCAACATAACTATCTATTTCCACTATTAAGCTGATCTCTACAAGACATATATGCATGCTTCATCGATCTAGAGAAATAACATTATAAAATAGTATGATAAGCATTTGGTTCATAAGTAATCAGCACATCTTAATGTGATTAGATAATATATGATGGTGCGTTTCTCATTATATGGCTTGTTTATTGTATGTACTAAAACAAACCGTAGTTTTGATATATAGAGTTATTGACTGCAATCACTGCATCTACGGTTCTGTCATGCAGCTGTATCTGTGAGTGACAATTCTGCAGAATCTTGTCCCACCTTTGACTTATGCTTTCATCAGTCACTTCAGAAAGATAGTTTACTGGTATATAATATATATGATGTTAGTGAGATCGTTGTTAGCTATGTTGTAACTTTTATGTTCTTTGTTTCCATCTTGATATATATAGCCTTCATTTGATCTTCCATATAATAATATATTCTTCATTTTCCTGCAGTTGCGACCAAAGGGCGTGCACATTCATGTCAATCCTAGCCAGTCAGAAAGAAAGAGAACCAATAGGGAAGTAGAAAACCATGTATATCCGGAGTTGAAAAGGTAATTTCTATGCCGGTCCTGTTTTTGTCTAGGCTCTTGACTCTTGTTTAGGAAAGATGGTTCCTACTTACCATAGTATGTTTGGATTCATTCTTTTGTCTTTTATATATCATTTTTCATTAGATCACAATAGATATAACCTACTACATTAATCGATACTTGAATTATATGTTGTATGTTGTTCCTTGTTTGTATTAAAAGAGGTTAATTAAACAATGTTAACTATGCCATGATTTATGTTTGGCACAGAGCTTTTTGGAGTGATGAGCTGTGAGTAATGAGCTTTTTGATTTTTAGTGTTCGTTTGGCAAAAGAGCGGTGAGCTTTGCTATTTTTTAGGAAAGCTCATTTTTCCAATGCTTCTTTAAGAAGCTGTGAGCGGTGAGCAATGAGCTGTGGCTACAGCTCACAACTACTGCTCATTGCTACTTCTCGCAGCTACTTTTGCCAAACATAGCCTTACTTTAACAAAGATAAACGCAGAAATTCAGTAAACTAAATAACACACTATGTATATTCAGTGGTTAATTCTTATTAGAAACGAATTAAATATTTACCAGGATTGTTTAAGGAATATGGCAAGGTGTAAACAACCCTAAATGAATTGCAAACTGTTCTTTCTTTCCAACAAACTAAAACCCAAGTTAAATCATGTGATATTGAGCTAATTAAATCATGTAAACTGCCTTATATTAGTTCATAAGTTTGACCGGTGTCTTGTGGGTACTAGCTAGTTGTAACAAGATATTATTGAATTCCACTGTGTTGCTATAAATCCACTTTGTATATTGTTCTTTATTTGTATCGGTAAATCGTAGGGTATGGAGGTACTAGCTAGTTGTAACAGCAAGATATTATTGAATTCCACTGTGTTGCTATAAATCCACTTTGTATATTGTTCTTTATTTGTATCGGTAAATCGTAGGGTATGGATCAAACATGCATAAAACAAACACATTTATTTAGTTGTTCGCACTTGCAATTGCATGTCTCTATATTGATATACAGTAACATCCCATCCCGCTATAGGATTTGAATGTGAACTTGAGCTCCTTATAAAACCTTGGATCAAATTAATCTACTGTTCTGGGCTAAGCCATTATATATTAGGTTGCTTTTGAGTTTTTGACTGTCTTTTGTCCTTGTTTTTGTGTTATGTTAAAACCTTCTTACTTTCTATCACAAGGTCGATATGAGTTTATATGATGGGTTTTTTAACTCCCACATTCACCTTGGTTGTTATTTTAGACCATTAGCCCCTTGTAAGATCTTGGTAGCTGTGCCACCAGTTAGTTCTCACCAAAAGTTTACTATTTCCTGAGCTGGAGATCCAGTCAGGTTGTGTTTGAGTACAATTTCGGCTTGTGTGAAGCAAACACGTGAAAGAGATGACTCCATCAAAATTGCAGTGTAATCACTGGAAACCAATTAATAATGCTTGACTATGTTACATATGGTGTTCCTTATCAATAAAAATGTTACATATGGTGTGTCCACTGAATTGAAACAAAGTTTTATCTTACACGTACACATCCTGCTGTGAGTCTGTTTCCATAATATGCACGCACTACCGGTAAAAGATGTTTTGTAGCATCTTTCAAGAATACTGAAAGATAACTACTTTCAGAAGTGCACACCCAAGTTTTTTTGGGGGGAATGAAAACGGGTCAATCCAGGTCAACTATTTTATGGCAGCTTTAAAGTAACTAAGTCAAATGGGTTGAACATCGTCTAAGTGTATTCAAATGCTTATAGCATCTTACTTCGTTTAACTGTAGAAAATGAAGCCACATTAGAGTGGTGGCTTTCTGTTAACACAGATCTGTTGTTAAATCCTTGTCTTCCCTGCTGGTAAACACCATTCTTCTAATGACCGATTATCATTTGTGTCAACAACTAGGAAGAGAGGACATGCTGCTACCCAAAAGGCCAGGCTAGTTCAATGATCAACTTGATGTCTACAGCGCTTTTATTCATGGGGCCTTGTATGAGAAGGCTTATATGATGCGTCCACCTAGATATGAATCTCCTAATTTCATTTCTCATACTATTTGTAGACTCACGAAATCATAATATGGCTTAAAACAAGCTAGTAGAAAATAGTTTACTAAGGTTCAGCTATTCTTGTATGACAAAAGTTCTATACAGAACACAAATTATCTAAAGAACAAATGCTCCAATCCCCACCATCCAATTATTTAAGATCTGATGGAGTAGATTAACCCTTATTAAAAGACGGAGGGTCATTTTTGTAATTATACAACCCCCACCTAACACCCAACTACCCAAATAACACCCACCCATTCCACATTCACGCACTCACATTTTTTTTTACACACACACACACTTTATCTCTCTCTCTCTCTCTCTCTTACTCTCATCAAATATCTCATCTTCATCACATTCAATAATTTTCAAATCTAATAGCAACCAAGAGGTAAGATCCGTAAATAAATTGTGTTAATATACGTTTAATTGATCCAAAATGATTTTGTAATGTTAATATATTGTGTTAATTCGTTATAACGCTAGTAGATCTATGTAATTTTAGTTTATATCGATGTTAATTTTTGATTCTATACGTTCTAATGTGATTAGATCTGTTTGAATGAGGTATTGATGTTATTTAAATTTTGAATATAGATGGTTAAGGAAGCAGTTGTGTCATTGAAATAGAAGACTGGATCTAGTAGTTTATCGAGGAGAAGCAAAAGAATCTTCCAGCCAATTTTAAAAAAGTTTTGTTGACTAAGTTGAAGAAGTTAGGTGTTGGTGAAAGTGACTTAGTGAGAGTGGGGTCCATTTGTGTTATTAACTATTTTGAAAGTAAACATTTAAAACTTTTGTCAATGTTTTTATTTATTTATTTTTTTGTTGGTATTTGGAGCTTAAATAGAGTAACACTTGTGTAAATTTTTTCACTCTATTAGGTAGAACTTAAATTTAATGTATGTCATTGCAATTGTAAATATTAATGTTTTAATTAGGAGTAAATCACACGTGATTCTATTTTGTTGTGTTTGGAGACATAGTATCATTTGACGCAACTTTCAAAAATAACAAGTAATTAACAAATCACATGTGATTTCTAGTAAATCACATATGATTCATTAAATGAATCACATGTGATTTCTAGTAAATCACATGTGATTCAGTAAGGAATCACATGTGATTTCTTTAAGAAAAAGCATATGATTACTTAATGTCATTTCTTTAAAAAATCGCATGTGATTCCTTACTGAAATCACACGTGATTCCTTGCAAATCACGTGTGATTTACATACGAATAAAAAAAAATGGCATATGAATCACACATTTCTAAATTAAAATAGAATCACATGAGTTTCATTTTATACATGTGATTTACATTTTTCCGTAACAAAACACACAAAAAAAAAAAAAAAAAAAAAAAAAAAAAAATCACGTATGATTAACGCATTTATGAATTAAAACATAATCACATGTGTTCAGTTTATAAGAGCAAAAAGTAACTCACATGTGATTTATTTTTTTTATAACAAAACACAAAAAACAGAATCACTTGTGATTTTTAAAATAACAAATCACAAGTGATTTTTACAAATCACATATGATTTATAGAAATCACGTGTGATTTTTACAAATCACGTATGATTTTTCTGGGCGAAAATTTTGAAAAAAAAAATTCGTCGAAAATATATAAAAGTGCATATCTATAGAAAGATAATTTAATTCTCATCGCGATGATATATTTTTCATAGCTTGAAGATTTACCATTTGCAAGATATGTCATTTTAAAAAAAAAAAGGTGGTAAATGGGTTTATTAAATGAGCTATAATTACAGTTTTGCCACTGCTGTGTAATTGTATGAACTGATTAGCACCATTGGATGAAAGCAAGATCAAGGGCCATGATTGGCTGATTTGTTCTTTAGAAAATACAAGATCTGCATGGATCTCACCTCATTCTTGTATATGTTGACAACCTTATAAATAGTTCCAGTTATTAACAAAGGCTAGCTGAATAAATCGTGTTTTCTTTTCATGTCATATCCAATTCTGCATCTTAAGATCCCAGAAAGGCGACGCTAATTATGACAAAGGAACAAAAAATGAGCATTGTTGAGGATTGCATACTTATGAATTTTCACATCACAGTATACTTTTGGGTTTTCACATCACAGTATAAAAAAGAGCATTTTGTGAATAGCAGTACATTCGTTTTCACATCACGGTAAGAAACAAAGACTCACAGACTTCTCGTTTTTTTACACATCATGAAATAAAAACTAATGAAACTACAAGATCACCAATACGTGTATAACAAAACAATCTCTTTGTTGATATCATTTGGTCAGGACTATAAAGATCAGAGAAACTAAGCCTGCGTTACTACCACCAGAACCCAAAACTTCTGATTTTTTACAATGAATCATCAAAGAATGTGAATCAGTAAGGTAAAATGAGACTTATACCATACGATAATCAGATAAACCAATGCTTAGTAGAGCTTTATTCTTGTTTTGATTGAGCTCCTGCAAATCGGGCACAACAAGCGTTTTCCCACACTCATGACATGTCTGTCAAATACCATAAAAATATAACAAAAATTAATGCCTGAATGTCCCAGATAAAGATTCTTTTGAAGTAAACATTAACAAAGAACAATACCTGATGTCTACAACCAAATGCCGTGTTCTTCGAGTTAGTAAGGCAAATGGGGCATAACTGCACAACATTATAAAAAGAAATCAGCACCACAAGTTGCTCTAGTAATGGGTTAAAATGGATTTCAGCCAAAAAGGGTAAATTTTTGGTATGGGTCGAAACAGCTTAGGCCAGTTTTAATCTATTGAATACAGATACAAAAACCATTATTATAATAATGATCTATTTATGTTGAATATGCAATGTGAGAGTTTGTAAACAAATGTGTAGCTGATCATCATGGGTAGAATTTGATGCTGCTGCTGACTTGTGATCTGTACTAGTTTGACCATTTGATGGAACAGATTTTACATGACTGCTATGGCCATTATTAAATGTTGAAACCTTTTGCAAACTAGCCGAATGTGATGATTTTGAGCTGCTACACGAGGATGATTCACGAATTGGAGGAGGAAGGGCAACTCTCTGCGGTAAATTTCCTCTCTGATTTCTGAATTATTTTAGAAATTAAAGGTTAACAACGGATGCCAAAAGGTGCTCAAGTAACTAAAGGTTATAAAAAGAGGACACGTACCCTAGTAAGTTCAGTTCAATTGTCGCTTTATATTGAGATGGAATTTCCATCAATGCTGTAAGAGCAAATTCTGCTTCTTTTCGGTTTGAGGGCACATTCTTTGACATGATTTCTGTGAAATTTACAAACTAGTATACAAAAGAAAGTAACATCAGAGCTTTTATAGAGAGAGATCCGTGAAGATTATTTTAAAACTCACATTTCTGTTTTACCTGAAAATTATCAAATTGACGACGAGGAATGTTATCATCAAATTCCTTCATCTTGTCCCAAGGCCCATCTCCAACCCCGACTAATACAATAGATAGTGGAAGCTTGCTGTAAAAAAAGATATCGTAATTTAGCATAAGACAAAATAAATATGTAATTGCTTATATTTGAATGCTTAATATTGGTTGCAAACAATCACCTTGCTTTGACTATGGCATCTACAGTTTTCTTTTCTTGTGAACTTTTACCAGGTCGGTAACCATTATGTGTTACCTGTACCACGGCAATATAATTAGCAAAGTATTAACTTTCATACACACAACACAAACACATATTAGACCCAAAATACCAACCTGCCCATCAGCAATGATCAATAGCACATGATACTGGCCACCACTTTTTTCAACAATTGTCATAGCTTGTTCAATGACCGGGGCGAAAGATGTTGGACCTGCAGGACGAGTAAAACATTTATCCAACAACAAAGATGATAATATTTTTGAGTTCAAAATCAAATGTAGAAGTAGATTTAAAACCTGCAAGCGTTAGCTGAGGAACGATTTTTCTGTATCTACCCATGACATCCTCAAATCCATTGCATGGTCTATCTTCGGGATAAAAGCTGAAAACATGTTGATCATGTGTGGTCGCTGCACAGTAAGGTCAAACAATTCAGTCTTCTAAATTTATATTATATTTGCAGGCTTGAAACATTATCATTATTATAAAGAGCAGAAACTGTTTAAAAAGCATACCATCTCCAAATCCATAGCATGGAATCAAGTTATCCTCATCAAACTTCGCTAACGTTTTCCCAATGATAGATATTGCGTGTTCATAGGGATTTAGATCGTTTCCAATATATGCAAGCTCTTAAAGTGATAGGATCTTGTACCTAATTACATGATCAACTGTTAGCAAGTTTCAACTCAATTGACGGAATTTAAAAGGCACCATGGATAGAAAAGTTACCAGTCCACTCATTGCTCTTAGTAAAGTCAATTCCAACAACAAGGTTGGAAGACTCGAGCCCTGCACGTGAAAGTTCTTCAGTCACCTGCACATAAAGTAAATGCTCACAAATTTTATAGCAGAACCACAAGGAAAAGGTTGTTAAGCATTGCGTTTCATAATTTATTAGTACTTATATTATTGTGTTTGCAGTCCGAAGATACTTGGTTTCTATAGTAGGTGGCAATACGAAATCATTCCAACCCAAGCACAATCCATCTAATTAATCGTGCAGAACAACCCAACTGTAACCCGGACACACATAATCCGTTTCAAAGGGTTACATAATTGGAATTTATAGTTTTCTTTTTTTAATATTTTTCTTTTATCCACAACCCTGCCCGAGCACTGCACTTAATTTACAATCAATCCTAACCCGTACGTGACGGAACTAGATAAGAGGTGTCCACGGTGTCACGGGAACCCGATGAAACATAGAAACTACGTTACGTAATGTTAAATTTGTTAAAAAACTTTGATCTTCCTAATTTCACCCTGTCCCTTTAAACCTGGTTCAGTCGCCCCCAACTCCCTAAGCCGCATATTTCCGTGTTGTGTCGCACAATGCCACCCTTTTCGATATAGTGAATTCGTATATGATTATTTAGGGTTATACATTAAATATTTGACTAATCACATATAACTAAACGCTCAAACATCTAATACCTAGAACCACATCGAAACAATATATGATGCAGTTGATTTACTACAAAGATGTTTAAAACTGCAAATTTTTTATTTTTTATAAAAAAAAATCACATATAAGTTATATATAAATAAAAGCAGCATGCATGGAACAATACCTGTTCCAAAGAATGATAGTTATCTGCAATGAAGGAATAACTCTTCTTCTGCGGCTGCGAAAAGGTCGAAGACGTGTGTTTGGAACTCTTACCCCCCATCGATCGATATTAAACGTAAAATCTTTAAGCATGCTGTATTCTAAAACCCTAATACTTATAGTTAAAAAATAAGCGAGTTAATTAATTTGCTGCATGATCGATCTTGAAGGCAAAGGCACGCGGTAATTATTGTATGTGTTATTATGTGGAAGCTTCGCTGATATTTTCTACTTGATATAAATGGTAAAAATTGATGTAACTGAAAGTTGTTAGCGATTATATATTTAGTATATAGGCAAAATACGCAAGTGGCATGTCTTTACCTTTTAATTTCAAAACTTGGATTTTTCTAACTTGTGTCAAGGGCAAAGTCAGATTTAGCAATAAGGGGACAATTTCCGTTTTCCAAACTAACAAAGTCATATAACTTAAACGTTAAATGGTAGGTTATAGTGACACGCTAATAAATTTGGGTTACAAAATTAAAATTTTGATAAGAAAAACAATGGCAATTAATAAAAATGATTAGATAAAAACTTTGTGCATGAAACGGTATCAAATTTCTCTTAATTCGTTTGACGTCTAAGGTTTTGGGGTCTTTGCCTATAGCTGGGTCATGGGCTTAAGTTTTATAAGATAAATAGGAAAACGATTGGGCCTGGTAGAGAGGACAGGATAGGGCTGAGCATCGGGCCGGATCCCGACCCGACCCATTCCAACTAATCCTGATCCCAAAAGTCACCTAAATCGTAAACCGAATACCGACCCAAAAGTAGTCGTTTTTTTTGCCCGTCCCATCCCGAAAGTAGTCGGTTTTTGCTTGTATTTTGTCGGTTTTTGACCTGTGCCGAATCCCGAAAATGCTAAAAATCCATCCCGACTCCCGACCCGATAAGCTATTATTCGATTTCGAGACTATCGGTTTATATCAGAATCGGGTCGGTTGTCGGGACTCGGGCGGTTTTGCTCACCCCTACCCTCTGACCCCCTCTATCTCAGCCTCTCCTTGTGTCATAGTGGTATTTTGATGTATTAAATGAACTAATCATATTTACATCTTACTTGATATTAATATTTTTTCTAAATTTGTAATATTTACTAATTTATTATTATTTCATATGAAAATAAAGTTATTCAAAAAAACAAGTGTGATCATTTAATACTTTAAGAGTTTAAGACTTTGACACAGTTTAAAAATACCCGTAAAACTTTTATAGAAATAAATAAAAAAAGAAAAGTGGAATTGATTGACATGAAGTTGTGATGATCATGTTTTGCACCTAACATGAGTGCAAGTTTCAACTATATTATTCTTACAACTGCACAAACTTTGCGTAGCAATGTAGCATCAATTTCCCGAATTCGCTATAAAATAGTGTGAGTAATATACCTGAGTTATTCAAGAAGATTAAATAGGACGATTCATTGAAGGATTTTACTATCTGAAGTTTGCCGGTTTGTGATTTGCTGTTGGAAGTTGTGACTTCATCAATGGAAGGTTCTGATTGATATCGCGCAGAATAAAGTAATTCAAGATTTGAACATGTTAGATGGTAAAATTAAAAGGCAATGCTATAGTTTCCTAATAATTGAACAATGTTTGGTAGGATGGAAAGAAAAACTTGAGAAAGGAAAGAAGAATAGCTTCCCTTGTTTGTTGCAAGCAAAGAATGGAATCATGGGGTATCATTCCATATTCACTATCCAATTTTGATTCCTCATAAAAAGTGAAGAAATGGGAGAATTGAAAATTTATGAGAAGTCATTCTCGGTCTTTTTCCATTGGAGAATTAAAAAATCACGGTCTAAGAGCATTAGGTATGTTGACATATGTATGGTGACATGTCAATTTTCATTTTTGAGTGTCACCTCAACGTCACTTCAGTATCACTACTTTTAACACTGATACACCAAAATACCCATTCACTAGTGGCATCCCATTTCACATGCTATTTGAGCCCCACTATACCTAATTAAAACACTATACTCTCTCTCTCTCTCTCACACACACACACACAAAAGAGAGAGAGAGAGAGAGAGAGAGAGAGAGAGAGAGAGAGAGATTTCACAACGGGGAGGCATTGTGTAAACAATGAAAACACTAGGGGTTCGTTTGGTAGGACGGAATGAAATGTCGAATGAATAGAATGACCGACGTAATGGAATAAATAGTGTAATGTAATGATTAATTACATTTATTCATCATGTTTGGTTTGCATGATAAGATGCAATGGAATCATAATAAAAAGACTAAAATGCCCATTATTGATAAGAAGTTTAATTAATATGGTTAATTAATGGTGGAGTTTTATGTAATTTTGATTTAATTACGGTCGTAATGAAAAAAAAGCTGGGGGCCCCTAAGGAATGATTTTGGTGTAATAGATCATTCCTTGTAATAAATTATTACATTACATAAATGTAAACAAACAACATTTCTCAATTTCATCGTAATAATATTTTCTATTCCCCCTTTAATTACAACATACCAAACGCTATGTAGATGATACAACCCTTACACGGGTTAGACTCGAAAGAAACTAACAAAGAGAAATGGAGACTTGGGACAATTTTCGTATCTCATTTACTAAATGCAAAAGTACAATTTATAAGAGAAATAACAATGACTCATTTTTAACTACCCTAACCACTAAGCTACAAATAAGGAAACTTGAAGAAAACTGTAAGAGGGCTAGGTACGGTGGCGGGTGACTCAAGCCATTGTGCTCGACGTGAGCTTGTGGCGCGACATACCACACCGGTGTTGGGCCGGAGCTTATGGTGCTGTGGCTACCAGATCACGCCAAGCAATTTTTTATTTATTATTTATTTATTTTTTGTGTTTGTTTGTTTATTTATTTATTATATTTTTTAAGGTTTGGTAGCGGGAAGAACTGAAGAAGACTAAGGGGCTGTTTGATAAAATTATGTGATTTAGTGCTGAATGATTATTTACTCTGGATGATTAAAAGAATCTGAACCATAACATGATTTTTTACAAGTGTCCTGAAAGCATATTTTATCAGCTAAATTTACTATTTTAACATTTTGGATAGAAAAATATTTTTTAAAATTATTATCAGTTTTTTCTTAAAAAAAATAAAAATAAAATAAAAATAAAAAATAAAAAAAATAAAAATTATTACCATTTTGATGTGTCTCTAAACTAATTGTTCAAAGTCAATACGTTTATTGTTTCAAATTTTATATATACATCTGTGATTATTAATGTGTTCGAAGTAGTTGCCAAAAGTTAGATATTAAAATGTTACAGTGAATCAATAATAATATATGACGATATAAAGTTATTATAATATGAGTAAAAGATCTTCAAAGACCAAAGCTATCAAACAAAAACCAACGCTGAATCATTTTCCATTTCTTGGATGCTGTGCCATTAACCACCTAGTAGAATGACTAAGTGGCATAAAAAGTGCTATCAAACAAAAAACAACACTGACCGATTTAGCATTAGTCTCATTAAACAGCCTCTAAGTGTGTTTGTTCCGGCCGGAAGGAAAAGAAAGATTAGGTTTACTCATTTTTGATATTGGGTCAGGTTTATTAAATTTGATATTGGTCCGAGTATATGAATATACGAGTTTGGTGTTGGGTTTGCATTTGAGAATTGGGAATATCTTAGTACATATTTTTCGGTTAACATTTCTTTTTTTGGTTTTACATTTTATTTAGAAAACTCATGTTATGACAGGGAGGGGTGTTTTAGTGTCATAACCAAAACTTGTGCCATAAAAAAAAGGTGCTGAGGTGACACCACTTTTTCTCACGGCACCACATTGTACCTAGTGTAATACATGCAATGCATCTACTTCCACTAACATTTTTTTTAAACGGCAAAATATATATATATATATATATATATATATATATATATATATATATATATATATATATATATATATATATATATATATAAACTCTAGCAAGATACTAGAGAAAACAAAACAACATTACAAGCGTTTTTTGGATTACAAATCCATTCAATGGAGTCAGGTTGAATTCCCTTTTCCTATGTTTTATCCATAAATGAGATAATTTTTTAATCTCATCTACAAGAGTGTCCTTCTTTGGAGGTTTTGCATCGACAAAAATCCGATTTCTGAACCTCCAAATAACCCATGAGGTACATGCTTATGAAATGCCAACAAATGAGCAAAGAAGTTGACTAGGAATGCAATGCTAGTAGACTCTTTAAACTGATTTTTTTGTTAACTTGATTTGGCCTTTGATCCTTGTTCTTGACTTGGGATTGCTTTGGCTTTGACGGGCTCGAGTCTATTCCACTCTGAGCAATTGTTATACTTTTTTTACTGCCAGTAGATTTCAACTCAGCCGAAACATAGAGAATACCATTGGTATCCATGTTAAAGCAAACCTTCACCACTTGCATACCTGCAGGGGCTGGTGGAATACCGCCAAAAGTGAATTCATCAAGTAGTGTGTTGTCATTGGTATTCTTGCTCTCACCCTGATACACGGGGACTAGGATACCTACTTGGTTGTCGACCCTTGTTTCATAAATCCTCTCCATTATGGTGGGTAATTTTGTGTTCCTCGGGATTATTACACTCATATCTTCTCCTTTGACCCTTATACCAAGGGACAATGGCGTCACGTCTAAAAGTTTCAAATCCTGCACAACTTTGTTGCCTTTACTGCTTAGATTTGCAGCCAACAATGCTGCCCCATAAGCAACAGCTTCATCCACATCAATTCTCTTGCAAAGTGGTTTCCCTTCAAAGAATTCTGTTAACATATGTTGTACCTTGGGAATCCGAGTCGACCCGCCAACAATAACTATCTCATCAACATTACTCTTATGCATATTTCCATCTTTTAAGCAACTCTCAACATGTTCAATGCACTTCACAAAGAAATCAGAGTTTAGCCTCTCGAATTTTGCACGAGTGATATTCATTGAAAAATCCACTCCCTCGTACAATGAATCAATCTCAATCCATGTTTGAGTTGTGGATGACAACTCCCTCTTTGCTTTTTCACAAGCAACTTTCAACCTCCCCATTGCTCTCGCATTTAGACTAACATCCTTCTTTTGTCTTTTCTTGAATTCTTGTATGCAATGATTCACCATCTCCTTGTCAAAATCCTCACCACCCAAATGAGTGTCACCACCTACAGCTTTAACATCAACAGTGCCCTCCTTGCTGATTGTAAGAAGAGACACGTCGAATGTTCCCCCACCCATATCAAAGATGATGACGTTGGTCTCCCTTAGACTGTTTCTATCAGCACTCTTGTCTAAACTGTAGGCAACTGCAGCTGCTGTTGGCTCGTTAATCAGACGCAAAACATTGAGGCCCGCTAGAGTACCAGCATACTTTGTTGCCTGTCGTTGCTTCTCATTGAAATATGCAGGGACCGTAATCACTGCATCTGTAACTTTCACTCCAAGGTACGCCTCAGCAGTCTCTTTTAGCTTCTTTAATATCATAGAAGATATTTCTTCAGCAGAAAATTCCTTGTTTAATTCATTGTGTTCAAGCACAATCATTGGCTTATCAGAAGACCCTTCTATTACCTTAAAAGGCCATGATTTGATTTCCTTCTGCACTCGGCTATCACTGAATCTGCTTCCCACTAATCGCTTAACATCTGAAAACAGTAAAAAGTAAATGTACATAAATTAGATAAGATTTAAACATATTGTAACTTTAATATGCAACGTGCTGATCAAATCAACTTACCATAAACAGTGTTCGTAGGGTTCCTGGTGATTTGATTTTTGGCACCCTCGCCTACTAAAAATTCTGTGTTGTTACAAGCTACGCAAGAAGGGGTAATCTTGTTTCCCTGTTCATTTGGAATGATCTCAACACGGTTTTGTTGATCAATCCATGCTGCCACACATGAGTATGTTGTACCTAGATCAATACCAACGGCGGTTGACATCTTGGAATGAGTAGTTGAACAAAGAACGTGGAGTAGATATAAGGAATGCAGAATGTGGACCAGAAATTAAAGGAAAGGAATAGCATAAACTATTTTTCCATCTATTAGTTCTAATAATTGCCCAAAAGAATATGAAGTCGTATGTGCTGCATTTATTTAATCAAGTTGATGTATATTAGTCTAGTTAATCACAAGTCATTGCACTCCTCTAACTGAGATGATGCAATGATAGTTGACATTCCTAGTCCCCATTTATTTTTCAAAAAGAAAAATCTTTTCAATGCCATTGTGTTCATTTTAAGGCTTATCTGCCCAAATTAATGTACATCTTTGATAAAAGACTTATTGATCTCTGAAAAGCCAAATAACCCAAGGATATGTTACATGCACATAGCAAAAATCTTTTTCCCAAAAATAGACATAGTGTCTTCACTAAAGAATACTCCAGAAATTTGAAATGATTAAATTTTTTATTAAGAGAGAGCAGCATTCAAAACAATTAGATAAACAAGATGTACTTCTATGTACCGAGCAATGATTTACTAATTAAGAGTGGCAATAAGTATAAAAGGGAGTCCTGGAAGTGATAAGTTGCCACACTAACTATATATATTGGAATTATTGATCATACATAGTGAAAGTGGTTCGAAGCGAGATGGCGCCCTGCATACGAGGACTGTAAATTTGTGCACACGATATTTATTACATACATCAAAAAGATTAAGAAGGTCCATATCTTTTATGTTCAACAATATTTACATGACATAGTCGACAACCTAACACGTCAATAAACATGAAATCTCATGATTAAGTCACGTAAATGTCATCATGATACGTCACTTTGTGAATAGCAGTAGATTAATGTATAATCTTTACTATGTTGACATTGAAAAACTTGCATTCGTGATTCTTCATTTTCTGAAACTGTACATTACTTTTCACATAAGAGAAATAGAGAGCGAAAAACACCTTTTTCGGTCTTTCTTACATCACATGAAATAAAAAAAATTATATGAATATACGATATCACCAACAGGTATATGCAAAAGAATCTCTTCACTGACATCATTTTTCAAGACACTTTAAAGGTCAGAAACTAAGCCTGCATGACTCCCCACCAAACCCTCTACTTCGTCACAGATAATCATCAAAGAATATGAATCACTAGCTAAAACAAATTGAATACCATACTTCGTCACAGATAATCATCAAAGAATATGAATCACTAGCTAAAACAAATTGAATACCATACGATAATCCGATAAACCAATGCTTAGTAAAGCTTCATTCTAGTTTGGATTGAACTCCTACAAATTGGGCACAATTGAAGCGTTTCTCCACACTCATGACATGCCTGTCAAATACCATACATAAAACGTAACTTAATGCCTGAATGTCACAAGTAAAACCTCATTTGAACTTAATGCAATTATTAGATGTTGAACCCTCTTGCAAACTAGCCAAATGTGATTATTTTGAGCTGCTACATGAGGATGGTCCACGAATTGGAGGAGGACGCGCAACTCTTTGGGGCAAGTTTCCTCTTCGACTTCTGCAGATTCATATAGAGAGACTCAAAATGGATGATAAAAAGTACTTAAGTAACTAAAAGATCATAAAAAAGAGGTCACGTACCCTAGTAATTGCAGTTCAATTGTCGCTTTATATTGAGATGGGATTTCCATCAATGCTGTAAGAGCAAATTCTGCTTCTTTTCGGTTTAAAGGCACATTCTTTGACATGATTTCTGTGAAATTTACAAACTAATATACAAAAGAAAGTAACATCAGAACCTGTTTATATAGAAAGAGCCGTGAAGATTATATATAAACTCACATTACTGTTTTACCTGAAAATTATCGAATTCTCGTTGAGGAATATTGTCATCAAATTTCTTCATCATGTCCCAAGGCCCGTCCCCAACTCCAACTAATACAATAGATAGAGCAAGCTTGCTGTAAAAAAAGATATCGCAATTTAGCATAATCCAAAAAAATATGTAAAAGCTTATATTTTTATACTTGATAACGGTTGCAAACAATCACCTTGCTTGGACTATGGCATCTACAGTTTTCTTTTCTTGTATGCTTTTACCGTGTACAGTACCACCACCAACCTGCCCATCAGCAATGATTAATAACACATGATACTGGCCCCCACTTTTTTCAACAATTGTCATAGCTTGTTCAATGACTGGGGCGAAAGATGTTGGTCCTGCAGGATGAGTTAAACATTCGTTCAACAATGAACATGATGATATCCTTGAGTTCAAAATAGACATTTTGGAAGTAGATACAAAACCTGCAAGCGTTAACTGAGGAACGATTTCTCTGTATCTGCCCAAGACATCCTCAAATCCATTACATGATCTATCTTCCGGACAAAAACTGAAAACATGTTGATCTTGTGTCGTCGCTGCACAGTAATGCCAAACAATTAATTCAATCTTTCTAAATTTGTACTTATTATAAATGCAGGCTTGTAGAATCACTATAAAGAATAAAAAGTAGTTTATAAAAGTATACCATCTCCAAATCCATAGCATGGAATCAAGTTATCCTCATCAAACTCTGCTAACGTTTTCCCAATGATAGATATTGCTTGTTCATAGGGATTTAAACCGTTTCCTATATGATGCAAGCTTCGAGAGTGATAGGATTTTGAACCTAGTTACACGATCAACAACTGTTAGCATGTTTCACTTCAAACAATGGAATTAAAATAGCGCCATGGATAGAATATTACCAGTCCACTCATTGCTCTTAGTAAAGTCGATACCAACAATAAGGTTGGAAGACTCGAGCCCTGCACGTGAAAGTGCTTCAGTCACCTGCAGATATATTCATAGCTTATTAATTTAACCAACATCCCAGAACAAAAAGCATTGAGTTTTGAAAGCGATTATGGATTATCAAATTACTGCATTTTCAAGTCAAAGATAATCAGTTTCAAGTCACCAACCCACACACAACCCATTTAACTAACCATCTTGAAAAACTCAACTGTATCCATGTTTATGTCACAGGGATGGAGCCACATTGGGCTTACGATTGGCCATGGCCAACCCCATTCTTTATAGAAGTACTACTTGTCTATATGTTTTGTATACAAATTTTTCTATCAGCCCACCCAAAAATAAGAAAAGCTCACCTATTCAAATGTCTATACGTCCAACTTAATAACTGAAAACTGAAACTATGGTTTACAGGCCGACAGAAGTTCAATTGTCAATTTGTTTTTCTATTAGTTTTTTTTTGGCCAACCCGAGTAGACAATCCTGGCTCCGTCAGTAGACCCATATATATAATCCGTTTCAACGTGTTGACGAGTCAACATTTACTGAACGGCCTGAACCCACTTGCAGTAAACCTTTACTTTTTTTCGAATAGCTAGCGTTTAGTGGTCAGATAACTTGATTCTCCTAATTTAATTATTTAAAGATATTTACCAAACGCTAAAAATACCCAAAACAACTGAAACGACGAGTATCCGATATCACAAGGTCTAACAGAACCACATGCAGACACTAAATATTCGTTACAGTTGATAATCTCCCACAAACTACAAAGGTGATATAATAATTTTAAAGTGTAAACAACTAAATATATACCTGTTCCAAAGAATTGTAACTATCTGCAATGAAGGAGTATTTTTTCTCAACCTTCTGCTGCGAAAACGAACGCTCCGGCTTGTGTTTTGCACCTTGCTCCCTTGAACTCTTTCCCCCCATTATTCTTTAAACTTCAAATAATATTCAAACCAAAAACTGAATTGTAAAACCTACATTTTAATGATAGTTATTATACTAACATGACAAAGAAACAACGTGGATATTTAAATGCTATTACGCGGAAGCTTCATGCTGCAAAAACATTTAAGGAAAATTCTTATCTATCTATCTATTTGTTTCTACTAGAATGGTACACGCGTAATGCGGCGGCGGGTACCGTGTGATTATATTTTGCGTTATTTGGTTACACGTTTTGTTGTCTTCATGCTTTATAAGTAGAGATATTAGAGATGGTTAAGCTAAATAATTTTAGTTTGAACAACTAACCGCTTCCTAACAAACTTCCTAACCAACTTGATTTCTAACAAATTAATTTTGAAATCTTTCCATGATAAGCAAGAAAAAAAGTTTGAATTTTAAGTCTTTCTAATTATAGAATAGTCTCAAATGCATTATAATATAGTATAGATATAGATATAGATAAATGAAACAGAAATCAAATTTTGTTAGCGATATGATTATTTATTAAAAAAAAGGTGGTGATGAGTCAAAAGACGCAATCGATGAGCTCTACCTAATAAAGAAAAGAAAGAAGTACGTGAATTATTAATTAAATTTAATGTGTTATGAAATTGTGGTCAAACGACAGGAACGGAGCTGGACTAAATATGACTATGTGCATAAAAAAAAATTGAACAATAATACTATAAACATATTTCGATACACCGAATGCATTAGTGTTTTTTACAAAAATTAACACTATATCGAAAAATTTCATGTGGTGCACGGACACCCGGGGAACCCCGGCTCCGTCCCCGAGCGTAAGTAAGTTTCCACTGTACGTATTATTATTGTTACAATGTAACTACGCATACACCGCCAATCCGCCATACTCTACCATTGCATAAATAAATAGTAGGAATTATATTAGAGTGTAACTGTGTAACTATGGTTTTACGAAGGTAGAAAGAAGAATATATATACATACCGGAATGAATGAATTGAATGATTCAAGGAGATGGATGATTCTTTCGAAGATGATTTACAGTCTGCGGTTTGGTGTTGATACTTTCTCACGAAGGTTCCGATTGATAGTTATCAACTATTTGATAGTTGGCAAAATTACATGTTTAGTCCTTGTGGTTTACTCAAAATCACACACACCGTCCCTATTTGCCCTTGTGATCCCTATTTTAGAAAATAGGTATCAATTGTGCAATAATCTATAGTTTTTAATTACACGAATAGTCCTTATCTTTATTACACTGATAGTCCATATTTTTAAGAATAGGGACTAACAATGAAACTAGTTTGGAAAATAGGATTATCTATGTAATTAAAATCGAATAGGGACGACGATTATGATTTTCGATAAACCAACGAAACATGTAATTTTTCTTGATAGCTTGGGGGGCAGGGGTGGAGCTACATGTATAGTAGTGGTTGCCCCCAACCAAGCTCTAGCGGATACCCAATTTACGCAGAAAAAAAGTTCAAATTATTAACAAGAAGGACTAGTGCCCTCAAGCAGATAATCAGAGGGGGGCGGGGGGACAAATCTTATAAAGCAGAGTACGGGCGAGCGGAGCTTTAATTTGAGAATTACTTGAACTCTAATTTGTAAATATTTGTTTCGGTTTAAGCCATTATCCAATGTATCATTATCGTACGTACTCAAAATATTACTCGTGTGATACGTCAACTTTATTTTTGTATCACTATGATGCGTGAGTAACTGGTAAACCGGATAAACCGATTAAAATGTTATTATTTGAGCAAAAATGGTTTCTTGTGATTTGTTTCTTTTGCAAAATAGGTCTCTTTTGATTTTTTTTTCTATTGCAAAACAGGTTCCTTGCGATTTTTTTCAAAATAGGTCATTCAGTGATTTTTGTCCCCGATGCAAAATTCCTTTTACAAAATTGGCCCTGATTTCTAAATTTACAAAACTGGTCCCTATGCGAACTATGCTTACAAATTTACCCTTGTATAATTTTTTTGACATTCAGGCCTTCACTTTAAAGTGAAAAACAAAAGTACCAATTTTTTACAAAAAAATCAAAATACCAAAGAATTGTATATATATATAACATGGCGTGATGGACGGCGCTTCCAACCTTAAAATCCTAATATCTGGTCCTCCAACCTTAAAATACTAATATCTATTGCGTCCAACTTAACATTTGGCGAGGATTCGGTGCAACCTCATTGGATACTTATAATAACTCAATAAAATATTACTTATCTTAGGAGGCTACTTATAGTCCAATGGGTCATGTCCTTTTGGGCCTGCATGGTAGATTTTGCGCCGCTAGATTCTTTTCTTATACGCTATATATTATATTACAAACATAGGATAATGTTGCCATCTATTATGATTAAGATTATAGGTGAAGAACTAAATGCTTAAAATTTTATATGAGCATGACGATCAATAATTTATAAACATGCAATCAGGAGTACATGCATTTTTAGACTAATGAGTTAGTAAAAATTAAGTGTCTAACTATTGTTGGTCGTAAGTTTTTTGACACACACTTGCTATGTCAAGGATACAGATTAGGTTTATGCTTGACAGGTACTCATGGAAATCCAGAAAGTTCCCATATCGATCATGTTTTCCTCGGTTGTATAGCAAACACCCCGCCGCAATGCTGCGGGTTCCTGCTACTCGTTTCGTAACATTTCCAAACTATTTTCAAAATTTGAAATATCATAGTTTGTTTACAAAATGGTCCTTGTGCGATTTTTTTGCAAATTTGGTCCTTATATAATTTTTATTTTTCGAACATTGTTTTTCTTTAAGTAGCATGAAAACTTGAAGTATCTTTGTGACAATGGTTCTTGTGTAATTTCTTTTAAAAAACATTAAATTTTTATCCTTAATTATATCTAATATTGTTTTCAATTTTAAAGTAAAGGTCTAAATGTAAATAATAATAATAATAATAATAATAATAAAATAAATAAATAAAAAATAAATAAATAAATAAATAAGCAGTATAAAGGCTAAGTTTGTAAAAATAATTCACATAGGGATCAGTTTAGTAAATTTAAAATAAGGACTAATTTTGTAAAAATGAGTTTTGCAGCAGGGACTAAAATTACAGAAAGAACTATCTCGCAAGAAATCGCAAGGGACCTATTTTGCAAAAGAAACAAATTACAATGACTACTTTTGCTAAAAAAAGTCACATTTTAACAGGTTTAGCCGGTTTACATGTTACCCACGTATCATAATGGTACAAAAATCAAAGTTGATGTAACACACAAGTAATATTTTGAGTACACGTACCATAACGATACATTTGAGAAAATACACATCTATTCTATGACTTAAACCCGATTTGTTTTGATATTTAGTTAAAATAGGAGTTGTTCTCAAGCTAAAGCTCTAGCTTCATATAGAATTCAATTAGATTTAAGAGCCTAAATATATCTTCATATAACAACAACAACTACAACAATACTTGATTCCATCAAAACAAGAAATAATGAGATTTCTCCTCATAAATCTTTCAAATAAAATAAAAGCTAAGCAAAGCGCATGGCGCTAAATGCTTAATAAACACAGAAGAACACGATGCAAGGCATAGCATGAATGAAACCGCTCATTTAGGTGCGTGGCTAATTTACTTTTTTAGAAAAACAAGCTCTCAATGCAATTTTTATATTTGAGTTCAAAAAGGATTTGTTAATGATAGTATGCTTAAGTGTTTATAGTTTCAACAAGAGCAAAAGGTTGGGCGGGTAATGGTTTTGGTAATTGGCGGTTTACTTTTAGGTATTTTTCTTCTTCAACTGTTACTACATCTCAATATGCGACAATTCAATCTGACTGTATGGCCGAAACTGTTTGGTTGGAGTTCTAAAAAGGTATCGTTTCAGGGCCATGATCCGTTTTTACTTGTTTCCATGCTTTCTACCAAGTGATCGCTTATGGGTGGTTATGTGTTTTGTAGGAGTTAGATTAGTGTGATCTCTCCTTTGTTGTTGGATTTCTATAGCTGAATATCTTGATCATTGTAGTTTCACAGTATTACGTGTTGCTAGTTCTTTTTATACTCCCTCTGTCCTAAAATTGTAGTCTCTATTTTCATTTTGAGATATCCTAAAATAATAGTCCTCTTTTTATGTCAACCAGTCAGAAAAGAGTTTAGTGGTGAGGATAGCATTTGATTAGTTAAAGAGTGTAGTAGTCCCACTCTTTTAAACTTTTTTTTTTCTTTTTTTTTTAAATTATTTTACAGAATAATAATTTTGAGACGAAGAGGATATATTTCCTTTCAAATAATAACTGCATTTCAGAAGAAATTACAACCAATTAAACAATAATTACCCAAACAAGGAAGCAGGTTCAGCCGTTCAGAAAAGAGCCCAAAAACCTGCCCAATTGAATTGAAGCATAAAACAACAGCCCATGATTCAGCCCATCAACTCCTAGTAAAAAAAAACTATACTACTCAACTGCGTAAGCCTGGGCACGTCAAAAGAGCGGTTTTCCCGCTTGCCCCGTAAAATTCCCATCTGCTTTAATTCTCGAAACAAACGTGACAGACACCAGATCCCAACATAACCCCCCCTTCCATCGATTTACGCTTTTATACATTTTTTCTAGATTATAACAAATTATTTTATTTATTTATTTTTTTTTTTTCTTTCTCCGTCCTACAAAGGTATATTAAGTCTTCAAAGCTGCATTACAAATTAATTTACGATCAATTAATTAGATGCTTTTTTGTACACTTTTTTAGTCCTATTATTATATCAAGATTATGCGTTTAAATTCTGTGTTTGATTTATCTGTAGTGATAATTAGTGATGGATGGTAAGGTTGTGGCGAAATCGGATAAAGATGATCAGACGACTGCAGAAATCAGAAATAATGTGCCGTTCATTATCGGTAAGGTTTTGTTATTGATTTGGGAAGCGGAAATGTGGTGTTTGTGTCGTACTTATGAGGTAAGTTTTGTGAAATGCAAATTTAGGTGTTGCTGGTGGAACGGCATCTGGAAAGACTACTGTTTGCAATGTGATCATGTCACGGCTTCATGATCGAAGGGTTGTACTTATCAATCAAGTAAGACCTCGCGCGTCTAGCATGTTTTACTTTTACAAGCTATTGTCAATTGAAAAATGTGATTTTGTGTTTGGATGACGACGTTTGAAAGAGACTTTTCTGGGAGCGTATAGTATTAGAGATAGCGGTTTTGCGATACTGTAAGATTAACACCATTTGTTGAAGTCATGGTTCGTCGTGATAGGGCCAAATAGGAGTTTTAGCAACTCAAATTTAGGATTCCTGAGGCCATTATTAGCTGATTAGAATGCATTTTCGTTTCATTGTTATGTTTATAGAAGTATAAATTTATTCTGCCATGCTTAAGTTCAATCGAAGCTTAGGCTTCTAGGATATATATCACTGTACATCGTTATTAACAGGGAAATGCTGATCATGTTTAACCATGTATGCATTGTAGGATTCGTTTTATCATTCTTTGAACGATGAGCAATCTGCAAATCCCCAAGAGCACAATTTTGATCACCCGGGTTAGTTATCTTCATTTTCTGAAGAGTAAAGTTTTCACAAACATGTAGAAACTTGCATAATACTGTGTCGTGATGCGGTTTCAGATGCTTTTAACATGGAGCTTCTACTCTCTTGCCTTGAGACACTGAAAAAGGGAGAGCCAGTTAACATACCAAGTTATGATTATAAGATCAACAAGAACAGTGGGCCTGGGCGCATGGTATGTACTGTATTCGTAAACTTGAAGTTATTTACATACTTGAAACAGTTATTGTGACACGTCGAGCGAGGACAAAATGCTTGTACTTCACAAGTCCCGTATCCAGTGTGATAATTAGCTTGAGTATTTTTAAAGGGTCATAGTGATCTAGAAGAATATGTGGTTATTTCAAGCAATTGACCAGGTCTTAACAAAAGAAATTCTATCAATAAAAGGTCACAAGCATTATATGTGCATGTCTATAATGAACTGATGCAGCTAAGTAACTATTCATATAAGAAACGAAAATACGGTTCATTGTTCAAGGCGATATGATTAGCTTTAAAGTTGGTTTTGGTTACAAAATAAACTAATTCCTTATTCATGAATTGCATATGTAGGTAAGTCCATCGGATGTCATCATTCTAGAAGGAATTCTAGTCCTCCATGATGAGAGAGTTCGAGATTTGATGAATATAAAGATCTTTGTTGATTCAGGTTCATCACTTGTTATTATATATGCTCCTGTGGATCTTCTTGTACACTGACTTAAGTTTGTGTTATTTGTCTCTATATAACCATGTTTCAGTATGGTCTATATGTCTTTACATATGATATCAAAATTCAGATAGTAAATTCACAAATTCTTCTGCACTAATTCAGTCTTCTATGTAATCTCACTATTTAACAGTGTGTAATTATCCTGCAACCTTGAAGGTCCCCTAACTTATGCTGCTTTGATTCTGTTATAAGGATGCTCATGATGTGTTCTCCGTTTCTTGTTCAGTAATTAAAACTAAATCAGAAAAAAAAATAATAATAATAAATAAATAAATAAAACTGAGACTCACACGTTTGCTGTTACAACTCCCATCATAGTAACTTAACTTTAACAACTTTGCTGCTACAGATTCTGATGTTCGGTTGGGAAGGAGGATAAAGCGTGATACTGTTGAGAGAGGCAGAAATATCCAGTACGTGCTTGACCAAGTTAGTAGAGCTCTCTTTCTGGCTTAATGAACTTTATTAAGTGACTGATTTCTACTCTCTAATTTAAAAACGCGTTGATCTTATGCAAGAGTTCAGACGTGTAAATGTTATTATTTCTGCATGTGCCACATGCCATCTTTGTGAAGTTAAACCTCATATTTAGCTGTGACTTGTCTTCCTATGCCATAGTATAGGTGACATTTGAGTCAAAATTTGTC
The DNA here is from genome assembly GCA_030686995.1 of Artemisia argyi. NCBI lineage: Eukaryota > Viridiplantae > Streptophyta > Magnoliopsida > Asterales > Asteraceae > Artemisia > Artemisia argyi. The sequence goes on from JARVZY010001841.1 coordinate 59,604, forward strand.
TCTATCGGGTGAAATGGGTAACTTTTGAAAATATTGGTCAAGCGGGTTAAAGGAAAACAATGTCAACCAAGTGTAATCAAATGGCACTAGACCACCTACTATTGTAATATTACTAAGTAGTCAAGTAGATAATCACTGTAATATTAAAGTTTAGGGAATGTCTAACCAATGCCCTAAGGGCATTGGATAAGACTTGTCTTTTTGTGCAAGGACCTCACTCAAAAAACTTAAAAAGGACACATAAAAAATATTTTTTATTAAGAAAGTGACATGGACCCATATTAATTAGCACTAAAAGACAAGTCTTATCCAATGCCCTTTGGTTAGACATTCCTAAAGTTTATTAGTCATACAAGCATGCAACTTTAGAAGTGGAAAAAAATGTATGTGGGTTGGCCCCACCTGTTTTTCCATAGACAAATAAGTGACCCTTCGACCCATTACTCTCCAAAGAGACCTTTTTGTCTGTTATGAAAGGCTTGTATCATTTGTTTATCAGTGGAATTATAGTTATGGTTCCTTCTCTCGGAGCAATAAGCTGTAATGTAAACTTAGTTTTTTATTGGCAAAAAGTTTGTATAAACTACTGCTCTGTAAAACAACATTGAACTTTGATTTGATTGACTTTACCATACTTTTTGACTCTTGTTTGCAGTACGATAAACATGTAAAACCTAGCTTTGAGGAATTTATTCTTCCATCAAAGAAGCATGCTGATATTATCATACCCAGAGGAGCAGATAATGATGTTGCGATAGACTTGATAGTGCAACATATTCGCACAAAGCTTGGTCAACATGATCTTTGTAAAATTTATCAAAACCTTTTTGTCATACCATCTACATTTCAGGTAAGAGTATGTTTTGATATGAACGCATGATCAGGCCTTCTCTTGATATACGTATTCTTTGATTCATCTGATTACACTCTCGGCTATATCAGATACGCGGAATGCACACAATTATACGTGATGTCAAAACAAGAAAGCATGACTTTGTGTTTTATGCGGACCGTCTTATTCGCTTGGTAAGACTATCTCACATCCTGGAATTTTTCATTGACTAATAATTATTACATCCACTTGACCTAGCATCGCTTTGAATATGTATTAGGTTGTGGAGCATGGTCTTGGTCACCTTCCTTTTACCGAAAAGCAGATCATTACTCCAACAAGTAGAGCTCTTGAAGTCTGCAATACATGTTTATATATTCTTTAAAGCGTGCATATCTATACTTTTAAACCTGCCATATGCAATCCTTTAGCACAAGCAGCCCATGGACTAAACCATACAGTTAAGATACTGAATTTTGTAAAATTTATTGGTGATTTTTCACCACTTGCAGAATCCGTCTACACAGGAGTGGTATTCTGCAAAAGGTTATGTGGTGTGGCAGTCATCAGAAGGTACTTCTCTTCAAGAACCTACTTTTGAAAATCAAATGAACCCAAGTCCCTCACTCGTGCTAGTTTTTCTATTATGAAGTTGATTTAGTTGAGTTTGTTATACCTCATTAAAATGGTATTAAATGGCAATGTGGCGGACTTGAGTCCCTTTGGTCATAATTTCCCTTCAGTTATTAATGGAGACTTGAACACCCATAATTTCCCACTGCAAAATGATGCATATTAAAGATTTGACGATAACTTAACTGCACAAAGTTTATTTTTACTTCATTTCATGGTCATGAAAAAAGCTACTATGTTTAAATTTTAACAATTTTCAGTGGGGAAAGCATGGAGAATGCATTAAGAGCTTGTTGTAAGGGAATCAAAATCGGTAAAGTCCTTATTCAACGGGAAGGCAATGGGCGACAGGTCTAACTCCTGTTTTTCTCACTAGTCTTTGGTGTTTATGTTTTAAACGTTATCTTTTTCTCACTAGTTTTCGGGTCATAGTAAATATCTTAATGTATCCACGTGGGTGCAGTTGATATATGAGAAGCTACCCAAAGATATCGAAAGCCGCCAAGTTTTGTTGCTTGATCCAGTGCTTGCTTCAGGTTTTTGATACACCTCAGCTGTTGACCATTATTCTTCAATGAGATACTGATTCTGCAAACCATTATTCATATTCAGGTGATTCTGCTGTGGAGGCAATTTCCCTGTTGCTCAGCAAAGGTGTATCCGAATCTAACATCATCTTCCTAAACCTAATAGCGGTAAGCTTCAGAAATTTGATCCCTTTTGGTCTTACCAGAAACATTTCACTTGAAGACATATAAACTGCATTGATTTACCATTCAATTTGCAAATGTAGACTCAAACTCATGACATCTAGTTTATCACCATACATAATGAATGGGGTAACGGGGATCGGGACAGTTCCTTATGTCAGCATTTAGGCCTTATACCTTTTAGTTTTAAGGCTCAATTCCTGTTATGATGGGTCCCGCAGTACGACTGATCGCTGCATGCTTGTCCTAATCGGGTCCAAATTCTTTTTTGTAATAAGTTGAGATAAAGTTAATTATTTTTGGCTAACATTTTCTTATATAATGTTTTAACTTTTAACATCTTGAATGCATGCTAAATGCTTTAATAATATTTGGATTAAAACGGTTTAATTATTTATTATCTTTGTATGTTTAATAACACATCAAAAATACTTTTATCACCTCACTTGTAATCTAATGTTGGGTGATGGTATTGCAGGCTCCAGAAGGAATACATGCAGTTTGCAGGCAGTATCCAAGGCTGAAAATTGTTACATCAGAAATCGATGCAGGACTGAATGAGCATTCAAGAGTGATTCCAGGCATGGGTGAGTTTGGAGATCGTTACTTCGGCACTGGTGGTAGTGAAACTGACCCTTTCGTACCAAAGAGCAAAGTATGACTTTATACAAGCTCAGAAGTTTTCAGTAGTTACTTTTTTTGAGAGGTAAATTACATGGTAATATCCATATGTTTACTGATTCGAGTATATGGGAATTTTTTTTGATATACATGTTCTTTTTAAGTTCCCTCTTGTTCATGATAGTTTAAGATTTACCGTAGGAGAGATTTCATTCTTAGTGTCAGGGAATTTACTTCCATCCGATTAAAAGAAAGACTTTAAGGTTTCATACAATCTTAATTTGGAGAGTTTGCTTCTACACGGAAACGAAGATCTTCAAGAACTAATATTGGACCGGGAATAAAAAAGGGAAAAAAGTAAAGTCTAAGCGCATATGGCACGAAAAGGAAATCCGATTTCGGTAAGACTTGATCTGAATCGTAGTTCAGATTCAAGTCGGTTCAGTGAGGGCGGTACATATCATACAAAAGTTTAAATACTTTCCTTAGCTAAAAGATACTCCGTAAAGAACAAATTAGCATCAAAGTCATCAACTAATGTAAGTATAAGTTCCAAATCTTCTCATGTTTTAAGTCGATTTTGACTAGTTAAACAGAACCAAAATCATAATCAGCTCACGTTCTTGATCAATCTAATTCATAATCATACGTGCTTATAAAAAATATAGCAATACAGTTATACGAATGAGCTTGAACTCATCCATAAACACAATCAGTTCAATCTTTTTGTTTTAAATTTGTATGTTCTTAAATTAGAAACAGTTTGCAGATTAGTTAGGTCGATCAACCCGAACCCAGCATATTAGTAATGGGGTTATACTTATCGACCCGTTAATCCATTATATTTCAAACTCATTAATCCCCAACCATAACATATTTATTTCATGTTGAATCATCTACCGATCTTAACATTGCAAGCTGTTAAAACTCTACCAAATTCTTCCTTATAGCTGGGCCTGAGGAACAATGACTCAGCAATATTAATGAAGTATGAGTCAAGAAAATACTGCAGAATGATGTCAGCTGAACTACTAATCTTTATGTATAGTAGAAGTAAAGAAAACACAGTAGAAATATAAAACATGTCAAATTTATATAAAAAAACACAAGTTTTCTATCAAATATTTTAGTAAAGGTTCTAATAATAATCTTAGTCGTTGTATTGTATATGGATAAACAACCATTTTTTAGATATAACGTTCCAGAAGGCAACATCTCTATTCTCTAATGTATATAGTAGTATTTGATAGATTCATATAACACGTATAGTGTCATATTTACGAGTTTTCCTTTTAACAGAGTTAACTATTTTACCCTTGAATGTGAATTGTCGGGTTTAGGGAGAGATCTAATGAAGGGCGAACAAACCACCAAGTGCTAGTTACGATTGCAAATTATAAAGTCGCATTTTCCTCGTACCTACTTGAAAGAAAGACTTATCAGTTAAGTTTTTACACTTCTACACTTAAACCAGTTGCATAATCTCATTCAAAGTCAATAAATCAACTAAAAGTAACTTGTTGATTTATCACAATAAATCAACATAAAAACAAGTTGATGTAGATATATCTATCATTTTAACCGTCTACTATGATCCACGTTAATTTCGTTAGAATATCACATGAATATGAGTCGGTTCATAAGATTATGACTTATGAGTAAGAGTACAAATGTATCCAATTGTTCACATGCATAGAATATAGAAGTATTAATAATACAAATATTCACATGAAAAATTAATGATACAAATTACAAACACGTTTTGACCTCATAAATAGTTCAAACTGGTTGGTGAGAGTAGAGGGGTTAAAGTGATATTTAAGCAGAGTGAATGAAATGGTTCATGTGTTTACACATAAAAGGACCACCAGAAGTTGCTTTGAGTTCTTGTATTCACCATGTCATCTATCCTACTCTTCTTCTTAATGGCTGCCCGAGTAGCCACCGGTCAGCTAGCTCCAACGCCTTCTCCCTCATGCAACATACCGGCCATATACAATTTCGGTGATTCAAACTCTGACACTGGTGGCATAGCTGCTGCATTTTATCCTCCAGGACCACCCTCGGGTCAAACCTTCTTCAAAAGGCCCGTTGGAAGAGCAAGTGATGGCCGACTCATCATAGATTTTATTGGTAAACAGAACTTTATTAAATGCAATAATAATAACCTCAATTTCATATTTAATAGGAAATTTACTGTGATGTAATTTATGATTAGCTGATAAACTGGGGTTGCCATATTTGAGTGCTTATTTGGATTCAATCAAGGCTAACTTCACACATGGAGCGAATTTTGCAACGGGAGGTGCAACCATTAGGCGTGTGAATGAATCATGGTTCTTTCATAATGCTAGCCCATTTTCTCTTGACATACAAGTTGAGCATTTTAACCAGTTTAAAGACCGCACGACTTATCTATATAATCAAGGTATAATTTCTTAAACAAGCTTATACTCTTACCATATGTTGATCGTACAATGTATAAAGTTTATACCAAAATTACTAGCAATATAATGAAATAATTTATGGTAGCCAAGGATGAATCTCAGAGAAATACTCTACCTAGACCAGACGATTTCAAGAAAGCAATATACACAATCGATATAGGCCAAAATGATCTTGCATACGTTTTTAGGACATTGGGTGTTGAAGCAAGTCGAGCTGAAATCCCTGACATTGTCAACCAATTTGCCGCTTCTATTCAAGTAAGTTTTGTTTTAGCTTTGAAACGTTTAACATTCGTTCTGTCCTAAAAGGAAACTGCGTCTAAAAATATAATCCTAATGAATTCTTCATAAATGCCATTTTACCGTGTAAAGGTGGGAACCACTTAGAGGAATATATGTCTAACAATATCTAGATCAACATAAATCCATTAATTGATAGCAGATCAATTTGAAACAAGTTAGTCTGTTCATGTTGGTAACAAAGTCGTCTCGACCTATTTATAGCAAAAATGCAGCTCAGTGTTGACTCATAACTCCACACACATGCGTGTTTTCGTCACTAAAAGATGTAAGAACATGGCATGTATGGTTAAAATCATATACAAATTCATATCACTTGTTTTTAAACAAATTAGTTTCTTTAATTGATGAGTCACATTTAATTCTATTTAATACTAAGACATTGCAAAATTGTGATCGTATAGCAATTGTATGGAAAAGGAGCAAGAGCGTTTTGGATTCATAACACGGGGCCCATAGGGTGCTTACCCGTAACTTATGCGAAGCTCCTTAACCCACCCGCCGGTTTCCTTGATGAGATAGGCTGTGTTGATGGCCAAAACGATATAGCAATTGAGTTCAATGAGAAACTAAAAGCGAAAGTTATTCAACTTAGATCAAATCTCACGGAAGCTATATTGACATATGTTGACATGTACGCCGCAAAGTATGAACTAATTTCCAACGCAATCGACCTAGGTGTGTCTCATGAGATTTATTATGTGTATTGTGACAAAACTATTTACAAATTGTTTCTAAGTCTAGTATCTCTCTCCTTTTTTTTTTTTTTTTTTTTTTTTTTTTTTTTTTTTTGGTAGGATTCACGAATTGGTTCACAATATGTTGTGGTTACCATGATCCGAACAATGACCTGTATTGTGGCAATCGAGGTAAGATCAATGGGAGCGAAGTATTTGCTGGATCATGTAAAGATCCGACTAAGGTAATAAGCTGGGATGGTGTGCATTACTCTGATGCCGCAAACAAGTGGATTGCGACTCAGATTACTAAAGGGTTATATTCAGATCCACCACTTCCGATTACGGAAGCATGTCATAAAATCGTATCAACGATGTAATGTAACATCATTGTTGAAAGCTACACTGATTGAAACAAACTCATTAGTTCTTTATTCTTGATATGTGTTATTTCCATCTAAAGAAAGTAAAATGGATATTGTGATCCGTAAGTTGTTAACATGCAAGAAAATATTCTTGAATTAAAGTCTTAACTACGATATTTTATACTTGTTGTTCTCTGATACATATTGTTTAATGTTTAATTTTTTAGACCTATTTTGTGCTTGCGTACGTGAATGTGAGACGTAACTCCTTGGTTTTATGCTTTAAAGATTTCTTTTTTTGGGGGATGTAGTGTTTTCCTTAAATCATTTATTCCTTAGTTTGATGAACTTTAATTAGGCATTATGGAAACTTGCAACAAATTTACTGGAATAAAGGAGTTGTGAAATTGATGATCAACTAACTCAGAAATTTTAGTAAGTAATATGTATCATCATCATCGAATGATGTTATACATTATTGATAATTAGACCTACTAAATAGACCTACAAATAGACCTACTCCATTCACATTTTGACAAGTATTAAAAACATTTTTCTCTCTTCTCATATTCACCAATCAATTTTGAATTACACCAATCATATTTGTAGGTCTATTCTTAGGTTCATTACTTAGGCCTACAAATCATTTTTCTTATTCTTTTTCCATCTGTGATAAACATATAGAGGTCATGTTTGGCAACAAACGGTAAGGAAGCGTTTAGGAGCGATAAGCGGTAAGCATTTAGATGAAAAGC
>JARVZY010000241.1:0-62529 GCA_030686995.1 Artemisia argyi
TATGAATCCCCTTGCTATAATAACTTGGTTAGGAGTCCATGGCACCCTAAGAAGGTGTATGGTAGGATTATATTAGCTATGTGGTGATTACAAGAGGTTTGGTGATGGTAGAAATTAGTTATAAACCTTGAAAACTTGATTTGGAACATATTTTAGACATGCTGTCCCATTTTGTGAAAATCTGGAAAATCAGTAAACACCAAGTGAACTTTGGCAAAATTTTTAGAAAATACTTTCAAAAACGAATCCGTAGGCGAAAGAACGGATTAAAAAGAGTTTATAACGAAGAAGTTATGATTTTTGTAAGATTGTAGACGAAAAGTATTTTTCTGAAAATGTTTGCTGTTGGACGTTTTTCATTGGACAAAAAGAGACTTTAGACGTAACCCGGAGGAGCCGAACTTTCCAAAATATATTACTACATACTAAGACGTAACCGTGGATATAAAGAACAAGTAAAACGGACAAGTAACGACAAAGATATTCACGTTTGAATATCGGCTAAAACCATTTTATATTTGACAGCTTTTTAATAAAAGTGGCACAAAAACTACGAAGTACATTTATAAGCTAGAAGTAATATTAAGTACCAAGCTTTATAACTAATGTAGTATTAGTTATTACAAGAATGTTTTCATCATTTCAAGGCGATATTACAAGGATTACAACCCGAGGATTTCAACGCTAACATGGAAACATACGATATATATATATAAGTATATATATATTACAACTAGCTTATTACATTTTCTAATAGCAATATTTTTCCACATCCTTGGATTATATATTTTTGATAACACAAGTGTTTTTCCAAAGACTAGAGTGGTATAGAAACATGAGCATGGACATTCATAACATCATTTGGTGATCTAAAGGAGATCATTCATCATTCATTTTAGGTTGCGGCAGATAACCGTGCATTGTTGTCCTTAACATTCCGTTGCATTGTACCATTACTTCGAGGTGAGTCATAGCCCCTACTCTTTTAATTGTTCTATCAACTCTTTGAGGGAGATACATGCTACTACTTGCTTACTTGTACGGATTCACATAACATTATACTTGATTACATTATACTTGGTTACATTATTCTTGATTACATACATACATGATTGATACATGCACACATACTTACTATTATACTTTGGGAAATGGCACCCAGTAATCATACATACATACAGACTTCCAATGGCCCCAGATTAAGTTGCTGGACACAACCATTGAGACATACATACAAATATGAGGTCTTCGGAGATGAAGTGTAGACTCACTACTAATTGCTTAACTGTTGTTATGAACTCATACGTATCTTAATCCTATTATATTGTAGCAGTGGGTTGTAAACACACAGGTTACAAGTCTCTTATGGCGGGACTTGCAACTGAGTGGATTTACGATGCCTTTGCTGAGTGAACATTCTTTATAGACTTTTCATCTGTATTAAGGCAAACTCTATGAACTCACCAACCTTTGTGTTGACACTTTAAGCATGTTTATCTCAGGTTAGAAAGGCGATAGCAGGTATGTGGAGCTGAGAGTCTTAGGGCATGCTTTTGGAGACTTTCACTTTCATTGTTTACCATTCGATACACTTTAAAAACTTATGTATTATTCTACTTTGGGATCTTTGTTTTGTAAACTATGACTTTTATCTATTCGAATGGTAACTTTTCAAAAACGTCTCATTTAGAGTTCGTTTTCTATATCTTGTACTTTGTGCCCTGAAGTAGCATCCCAATGACACAGTCTTCCGCTGCGGTATTTTGGGGGTGTTACATTTATGAAACTTTTTCGAGATCTAGAAAACAAGTACAAAAACCCAAATCGAATTTTTTAGGCTATGAAACTTCAAAAAGATTGAAACTTTCTTGTTATAGAAGGTTTATAACACTAGTTTGTAAGCAAAAAAGTGTTAAAAACCAAGAAAAACAAGAAAAGTAAGAATCTTTTTATAAAAACTCGTGAATAAAGCTTGCAAAATACGAAACACACAAACTCTTAACCCTCCTAAATCATTGTTAGGCGATTGATACCACTTGTTGGACCTTAAATAACACAACTTTATCACACCATTATAGAAGCAAAGATGATGTAGAGATTGAAAGATGGTGACTTGATATGTATGTATATGTATTTCGTATGAGTAGAGAGAGAGATGGAAATGAGAGCTTTTATTAAAGAAAACATACATAATACACACACAAGCACACCTTACAAATGAGAGGTAAGGTGCCTTTTATAGTTCCATACATAGGCTTTCAATGGGCTTGGGCTTGGACTTGGTTACATGATTAGATAACAAGGCTTATGAAACATAGCACATAACATATTAGCTTGCCAAGTCCAAAGCCCAATGACTAAACTATTACTAATCTTAACAAACGACACAAAGTTACAATATGAGAATGACCATCACTTCTATCATATGGCTGATCTAAACTAAGCCATACCCATTCATGGTTACTACTCATTTAGCAACCAAGTGTAGTTACAAATTTTAGTAACCAATGACCGATGCGAAGCGCTGTTCCTATATAACCTTTGTGTTAGTTTATGAACATAAATTAATAGTTGTGTGTTAGGATCGAACTCGAGATCATGGGATTGCACACTTTACGTATGAAGAGTAAATGAATAATTATTTATAAATGTTATATATAATTATTAATAAACACAAAACGAGTAACGACGGTTAGTATTTAATGGAGAATGACTAACGACCGTTAGACGAAGAAAAGGAAAGTAATACTTGTGAATAATTGGAATGTCAAGAAGGTTCCGGAATCCCTTAGGGATGTCCATAACCGATCGGCCATAAGGGGGATTCCACCTCCTCAATGCCTTGGACTCCAAGTTATCACTAGTATATAAACAAACCCAAGGATTCATTGTTTCATACAACTTGTACACATAGTTCTTGGTGTTTTTTTTTTCTCCTTCTTTTCTTGTCTAAATAATTGATCCATCTAAACCTTTTATAAAGGGATTCGATTTTAGTAAAGCTCAAAATAGTTTTGTGTTTAAATTACTTGCATAATCTTTTACTTGAATTAGTACGTGTGTACAAGAACGTGATACAATCACACTATTGATTGTATCTTGGATTGAATTACAAAAGAGGTAAGGGGTAATTCTTATAATCCACATAAACCCTTATTAGGGTTCTTAATTTGAAGATTGCATTTGATTCTTGTTCGGGCTATAATCACAAAGGTATGTTTACTTTTATATTTGATTGATTAATTACATATTGTATGATCTTGTATTGCTTCCGCTATGCTCACTTGATGTGTTTGGTTTATTTATATGATTGTCATGATATCATAATTCAAACAGTGGCATCTAGAGCCGTTATAATGTGTAATTAATTATCGAAACGCATAAAAATTAAATCTTGATTCGTTTAATTACTTGTTTTTAGGGTTTTTCAATTCCTAACCCTAATTTTTTTATTGGGTCGATTGACCTATTAGTGTTTTAGGGTTTTGGTTTTGATTTTTTAATATGATTAGAAACCCTAGGATGTAATGTAATTGGTTATGCGTTTTAGTAAACGATCTTGGTGCAATATGTTAATTGTTAAGCATAATCCATGAAAAGTGCATATTTGCATGGATTTTATTGTATGATGATTTAAATGGTTTAAATTGTATATATATTAATTAAATGTTAAGTTATATCGAAACATGTAAATATATTAATAGATATCGAATTGGGGAAGACTCCAATATAAAGTAATCAATTATGTGCTATGTGGTATTTGTTTAGTTTTGGCTTACGCAATCGATTTATCGATGTATGTGGTTCTTTTTCCTTTGAAGAAGAAATATCTAATTGAATAAATGTGTTATACACCTAGTTTGATTATTAATAGGATTATTGAATATATTTTGCATGTGGCTATATGTTTATACATTTTTAATTGTTATGTTACGTATATGTTTATTTGGTTGTTTTATTTTTTATTATGTATTACTTGTTCTTTTGTTTATTATTATGTGAGACATGTTTATAAACAGAAAAGGGTAATTTTTGAATAGAAAAATAATTTGGACTAAATAAATGGCGAAATTGTTTTGGTTTTAAGAGCTTAAATTTCAAATGATTGGTTGATTGATGTTTTTGTACGTAATGGTTAAATAGGCTCGACCGAAGTTTACACATTATAAGATGGGTATAAGATTGGCTTCGCATTAAATTGTGGCCTTAGATAGACAACATTCTGTCTTAACGCTCGTTTGTGTGTAAATTAGACTTACCGAAAAACCATTACTTGTACACTGTCATCTTAAGGGTGAATTCACCACAATTCCATAATGATTATCCAAAACACTAAGCGTTAGGGCTTACGCAAAAGTACGATATAGTGGAAGATAATTGTTGGTAATTCTTTAATTGGTGAACCCGATACCTCAATCAAATGTCATCTAATTAAGAACACTTGAAGTTGTAGCTTAGATCATGTGAGAGCTTGGCTAGATTGCAATGGAGAGATAAACTTCATAATTTCATTGCTAGCAGATCAACAGATGTGATGGATTGAAGAGTTTGCGGTTTTTAAGTTAGATGACTTAAAATTGAGTAGGAAGTGAGATCTTGGACTCAAGGCATTAAGATGGGGATGAAACATGCTTACATTACAAAGGTTTTGTGAATGTAAATCCCATAATGATCTAGGAATTGCAATATGATATTGGCAATTATTGTTCGACAATTACCTTGTTGAATACTATCATTACTAGCAGATCAACTGATGTAATGGTACTTAAGAAAATACTATGGTTTATATGAATATATTTATCAATGGGTATTTTATTTTCTTAAAGATCTAATTATCGAAAATACTGAAATAGAATTTTGTAATACGTTTTAATGTATTAATGCAACGTTCAAACCGTAAATGCACTTTAGGCTTTGGTAAATTGATCCCGTTCTGTTTTCAAACAAATGTTTGATTAAGAATAATTTACTTAAAAGACAAAAGAAGTCTCCTTTCAATGAAAAAAGGGTGAGATACAATCCTATTTCTTTTCATGAATGAAAAAGGATAATAGGAATATTAGATATATCTAAATTCTAATATATAACTCATAGCAAATTTTTTAATAGTTAATAAAATTGCGGATATTTTCCATAGGGATTTTATCATCCTCATTCAGTGATTAAATTCTTAGTAACAAATATGATATTTGGTTAACAGAAAATTATGTATGACATTTTATGAGTTATTATAAATTAGAATCTAGACTACTTACTGCAAATGTTTAAAGACAAACTAGTTGTTTTAACTATTTAAATGTGCTACATACATTGTAGGATGGTAGACATGTTAAGGAAGAAATTGCATGCCCAATTTTTCAAGTTAATAGCATTTGGTGGATAGTCCATCATTTACGTAGTAGAATACACTTTTAATGCATAAGTAATTGTTACGTATGGACATTCAAAGGTGTGGGAAAGTTAAAAGCACACTATTTTCTTTCACTGGATATGAAACATTTTAAATATTGTCAAATTCAGTGGGAGTATTGTAAACTTATTACTGAATAAGAAATTATTGTAATGATCTTTAATTCAGTGGGTGTTACAAGCCTTGACATCTTGGTAGCTAAAGAAAATTACTTTCCAAGTGTAGACACTTATACTTTTAAGGATAGTCTTGTACGTTTCCTTACTAGACATTTTTGTTCTACATCTTCTTGTTATGCTAAAATCCATGACACAATCATATTGATCACATAAACAAATGCATGGCATGTTGTTTATCAACTATATGAGGTTGTTCCATGCACAAGTGGGAGAAATGTTATCTTTCAATGTGTGCAAGAAACAACTCATAAAGATATGATTTAATAGATTCTCTTGACTGCAAGGTAAGAGAATAATGTTCTAATATGAATTGTACTAATCTAATTCAAGAAACACTTGGTGTTACAATTTATGTTATGTGAGAGATTAGCTAGATTGCAACAACAAGGTGAATTTCATTTTTTCATTACTAGCAGATCAACTAATGTAATTGAACTATGAGAATTTGTAGTTTCAAAATTAGATACCTATTAGAACATGTGTAAATATGATATCAAGACTACTTTAATTAGTATATTTATGAATTCATGGAATGACATAAATTAATTAAGTAATCAAATGCTGCTCAATCTGAATATTTATGTGTTCTTGGAATGACATAAATAAATGAAGAAATAATGTTAGTTACATTATTGTGAAGTAATAAATTAACTTGAAATTACTATTGAAACCAAGAGATGGTGGTCATAATTACTTTAGTTAAACATGTTTATGTTTCATTATAAAGATATAAACATAAAGTCTTTTAATTGTTACAAGACTTATAATAAAGTAAGATGTTATCTTGTTATGTTTTTTAATTAAGACATATACATTAAGGTATTAAATTATTAAATGACTTATAACATATAGTGGGGTTATAACAGTTTATGTTTTCTTGTAAAGACATGGACATGAAATGACTTTGTAAAAGTACTTGTGTTATAAATCATGTAATTGGCTTGAAAATACTATTATACCATTAAAATGAATTAGTTGGTAAATAGACAAGCCAAAAGAAAATATGGTTATCTTAAAATATTGTTAGATTGTCTTACAATATTAATACTAATGAAATACTACAATTTTTATGGTATGTTTAGTTAGGAAAATCAAACTCTTGTTATATTGTTTGATTAAAGATAACTATGGCTTCTTTTCTTCCAAAAAGTTATCAGGGTTAGAATATTGAGTATGAGTTGGACATACTTAATAAAACTCCAACATAGAAGATTAATAAGACATATGATGGAATGTGATGAATCACATTAAGTCTTAAATCTCATGATGAAGTTTGACATTTGAATGTTAAATCTCAAGATGATAATAAAGTTTGACATTTAAATGTTAAATCTCAAGATGATGGAATTCTCATTCATAGAATAGCAAAATATCTCAGATATTTGATTAATATGCTGAGGGCTATGATTTACAGGATTATTATAAACCTGATAATCATTATGATCATACATTACCAAATATGAAATTAGGTAAAGTATACATGATATGAATGATTAAGATGCTGTCCATAAAGATAATCAATTTTAGAAACTTAGTTTATCTTAATAGTTAAACTAGAAAATGAAGATGAGTTTCTTCAAAGATAAGGTAACCTTTGTGGTTCAAATCTTTGTATACAAATCATATGGACAATATTGTGCACATATTTGATGCATGTCTTATGACAACATTATTAATCACACTTAAGCAATTAACTGTGATTGAATATTCTATTATAAACACATTAAATATATAAAGATTATGATTGTCATATTTAGTTTCATTAATATGAAACTGACAATGGAATATCAAAACTCGTTCTTGTATGATTACTTGAGCGAGGACGATAAGTAATCAAAAGGAGTTTATGAATTCAAATAAATCTTTAGAAGTGTACAAAGTGCAATAATCCATGGATGGATAAATGCAAGCATCTAGAAGATTACTCTTATGTTTAATTTTTAAATCCGTGTTTTGATTTATAATTGAAATAAGATAATTTCTAAGTATTCCTAAAATTTAGTGGAAGTATTATGTTTAATTTCTAAATCATATATGTTGTAAAACATATAAAAAGTAACATTCCATATAAGTTAAAAATTAAGTCTTAGTTTGGAATGAAACTTTACTTGAAAGATTTAGAAAATAAGACATAAAACCTTGGAATGAATGTTTATTGTTGAAACATGTGCGGTAAATGAATCTAATATAACATGATATATCGTTTAGAAAGTCTAAATGGATATGTATAACATGAATAAAAGCTAAGTATGACTCAAAGATTTTTCATGAACATCATGTTTTGTTGTATCATGCTTGATTACAAGATGATTTGGAAATATTAATATCTAATTAAAAAGTTATTAGATAACTTGTGTAATATTCTAAAATAATATGTTTGATTATAGAATCACATCCTAAAATCTAGAACAACTTCCAAATTCTATAGATGAACAATTTTTCAATTGTTGTGAAAATTGTCTTAGCAAAAAACTTGAAAGTTTGAATGGCATCAAACATTACACAATAGATATTAATGTTTACGGGAAGTTTTAATAGCATATTGTTGTTGCATACAGATGCTAATGAAATTGAGACGACACTCAATACTAGTCATGGTAAGGATTTCATCCTTGGCTATTACTAGTTATGCTTACTAAAATCATAGTTGCATTATACATTAAGAGAATAAGAATACTTTAAACTTTAAAATGTTTAGAAGTTTGATTATCATAAATTGGTGGTTAAGGATATCACACATTTTATGAAATATTATATGGCATAATTAAAATTGTTGAGTATGTATATACAAGAACTTCAATAGTTGAATTCTTGAAATAAGTATTCTTAAAATTCTAATACATCAAAGTCGGATGATTTATGTCTTATCAACAAGTATGAATGTCATTACTTGAGACATTATTCATCAACAAGAGTTATCATGCATTGATCTATTTAGTATTTGGATAAGGGATGTTAAACAATTATTATAATAAATTTAAATACATGGTATGTTTAATTTATAATAAGTTGTATCCTATATTTGTATGTTTAATCCATGAATAAATGTTATTCTAAATTGTCCGTTGTCAGTTAATAATATAGGAATATTATTAAATCAAGACAAATCTGAAGGTTGGTATAATATACTTAAAGTATATTGATGCGTAGTCATGTCATTTCAGATGATATTCAATGATACCGAATATAGGACTTATCCCAACTACATGATGTTACTTTATGGATCTTATCATTAAGTAAATCATGAGAAGTTATCCTCAGACTTGAGATGCAAGATAAGTGTCATAAATGTAGTACATTTTTGTGGAACAACTTAACGCTATATGTAACTGATAGTCATAAGGGATATTTTCGGAAGTGTTACAAAGTTTGTGGATTTTGCTTGTAGTCAAGATAGAATTTGTTCCTTCAAATTGATTTTTTGATTTTAATACTGATGGGCCCCTCGTAGGGTTGTCAAGATATTTGCATGGCATTGCCCAAGATCTTCCCTGAATATGTTTAGATGATTTGGTAATCTTGATCAATCACAAACAACGAGAAACAGAATGGTTAATTAAGGAATGACTTTGATCCATATCCTTGTTAACGTGGTATTAGAACAAAAGGATAATAATACTGAGAAATCATTAAAAGGTTTTTCCAGGAGCCTTACTTGAGATCGTACTAGAGGCATCGGCGTGTTGCAAGACGCTAACCGATGTGATCACACTATTAAGATATGTCCAAGTGGGAGCTGTTACTTTATGAACATAAATTAATAGTTGTGTGTTAGGATCGAACTCGAGATCACGGGATTGCATACTTTACGTATGAAGAGTAAATGAATAATTATTTATAAATGTTATATATAATTATTAATAAACACAAAACGAGTAACGACCGTTAGTATTTAACGGAGAATGACTAACGACCGTTAGACGAAGAAAAGGAAAGTAATACTTATGAATAATTGGAATGTCAAGAAGGTTCCGAAATCCCTTAGGGATGTCCATATCCGATCGGCCATAAGGGGGATTCCACCTCCTCAATGCCTTGGACTCCAAGTTATCACTAAGTTATAAACAAACCCGAGGATTCATTGTTTCCTACAACTTGTACACATAGTTCTTGGTGTTTTTTTCTCTCCTTCTTTTCTTGTCTAAATAATCGATCCATCTAAACCTTTTATAAAGGGATTCGATTTTAGTAAAGCTCAAAATAGTTTTGTGTTTAAATTACTTGCATAATCTTTTAATTGAATTAGTACGTATGAATAAGAACGTGATACAATCACACTATTGATTGTATCTTGGATTGAATTACAAAAGAGCTAAGGGGTAATTCTTATAATCCACATAAACCCTTATCAGGGTTCTTGATTTGAAGATTGCATTTGATTCTTGTTCGGGCTAGAATCACAAAGATATGTTTACTTTTATATTTGATTGATTAATTACATATTGTATGATCTTGTATTGTTTCCGCTATGCTCACTTGATGTGTTTGGTTTATTTATATGATTGTCATGATATCATAATTCAAACACTTTGTTAGTATGAATTGATAAAGTTTCTACTCATGTAGGTCACACACTGGGACTAGACATCACAAGCACACAAGTCTTTTACAACAATCTAAGCTGACTTTAAATTTCGTCATTTAGAAGAACAACTTTTAACTTTTTATCCATACGAAATGAATAGTAAAAAGGTTTGGGTATACGGTATACATTGCGATGTGTGCATACATGATCGACTTATATACCAAACATTGGTGGAGTTGTCAAATGTGTATAGTAACATTACATTTATAAAGTGTAGATAATATAAGAAAATATGTTATGTCATACTTTGGTGTTCATTTTCTTTGCTCTAATCTTTAGGGGTTGTTAATTTCTTTTAAAGAGTTTCAAAATACATTTGAGTGGTTGCAAAATGAAAAGAGTTAGACACAATGCATGAGAAGATTTCGATCTCATGTCCAAGTTTTATTCGATATAGCATTTGTATTAAATTGTGCACCTTTTTATGTGCTAATAGCCAAATACGTTTTTAAGTTAAAATTTATTTTTTGAGCTCAATCCCCTTAATATATAAGTACTATTAAGTAGCAATAAACCAGCCCACTTTAGGCAGGCCACACAAGATATTGAAGGCCCATATTGAGGAGCCAATATTGCAAAATCTACTTCTTCAGTTCTTTGTTTTCTTACATTTCGTTTCGGTTATCGGGTTATTAGGTTTATTTAGTTCAATTAGTTAGGATTTTTTTTAAGGTAAAACTGAAAGCCGAGCCGAATTGAAAACTGAATTCGAATTCAGTTCATTTTTTGGATTTGACATGAATAACCCGAATTATATATATATATAATATATATATATATATATATATATATATATATATATATATATATATATATATATATATATATATATATATATATATATATATATGTATATCTTTATATTATATATAACAGGAGGCGTTACACGTAGATAATGCCACGTAAACGCCACCTCATTGTCCAGTAATTCATTATCAGCCATGTCATCATATTATCGCCATGTAAGCAATTTTTAAAATTTATTTTATTTGCATTTTTTTAATTAATTTTGAAAATGATAATTTTTTTTTTAACTTTTTTATTTGCATTTTTTTAATTAATTTTGAAAATGATAATTTTTTTAACTTTTTCCCGGATTTATTATTATTATTTTTTTTTTTGGTATTAAAATCCGGATTTAATTGATGTAAAAATAATGTATTTAATAGGGTTCGAACATGGGATCTCGATCTACTAATAGCAACAAACACCTCAACCAGTGGAACAACGGAACTTTTGTTATTTTCTTTACAAGTCAAAATTGATAAAGCTAAGTAAACTATTAATTCCACAGTAATAACCCTAAATTAGAAAAAAAAAACATTAAAACATCAGGTAATTAAAAAAAATCCTAAATCAAAACAAACACACACAAATTCATTCGCTGCCATCCTTCTTTTCTCAAACCCTAAATCAAAACATTTGTTTCCTTCATAGCTTTGAGGTACATGATCAGGTAATACGTACACACCACAATATATAGTTGTATATGCTTTTGCATGTAATGAATTATGTGGTTGTTTATGGTTTTGACAAAAGTATAGAGGTTAGTGGCTGCTTCTAGGGTATGTATATCATTAAGTCCTCATTAGTTTGTATTTGAGATTTTGGTGAATCATGACTAACCGGATATTTATGGATCTGAAAGTATATGTTAATTTTCAGATTCCTGCGCTGGAACTTCTGGTGAGTTTTTGTGCTTGCTTTTACATTACTTGTCTGTCGCTTTTGATAGTTGTGTGCTGCATGCAGACCAATCTGATCAACTACATTACACTGATCAGCCGTCATCGTTGGACCGTTCGCACCAACACGATCTTGCAACTGGCATCTGTTCTGAATGTCCAGTGATAGAAGGTTTGTTTATGAATAAATGAGACTGCGTGTTCGTTCACAACTGGTGTTTGTATTTTTAGAGTGTTGATGTTCCTGTAACAGGTATATTTGATAATCAGACGTCAATGGTCTTGCACTTAGGTGAACGAGTGGCATCAGCCAATGCTGCTGGATTTGAGGTCGGTGTTGTGCGCACGGGTACTAATTATGGATCTACATCATAGCAACACATGCATGTCACATGAATTTGTATCTCACTATCATGAAAACCTCCTCCAAGAAAGTGTTCCTGAACCTGTAATAGCTATGCAGCAAACACGAGTGTCAAGAGGTTAGACGATACCGTCGTTCTCATGTTGTCTGATGTATCATTGACCATTTTATCTGCATGTTGTTACAGGTCCACAAGCTTCGGGAGACCTTCATCTGGGAACTGATGAAGGCCTTTCAGCCTCACGACCAGCAGGGCGACGATGTTAGTGACAGTCCCTTTGTATTTTAATATCCTAAAAACGACATGGAACATTTTTTTAAACTTTTTATCAAATCATTTACATTGATGTCTATGTACAAATGAACACTGCCTTTTAACAATATTCAATACAATGCATTCAGACATCTGTTATAAAAGGAGTTTTCGATCAGCTTTCCATCACTTTTTATCCCTAACATTAATTACAATTTTTTTTGAATCTGCTATAATTATGGTCTTATCCATCTTATGCAATGAAAAGCAAATGTGATCTCGAATCAATGTTCACCTACTACCTTACTTGATATCCAATGCAGGTATATCAAATATACAGAGCTGTTCCTCGCGTGTCTCAGCAGAAAAATCTTCGTTTCGTCCCGCCTATGTAGCAGGAACAACAACAACAGATGTTCATGGAGGTTTGTTGTAAGCTTCTATGACTAACATATGTGTTGGTGTGCAAATACAGTAGTAACTATGCCGTTACTTATAGTTCTTTTTATGACCTTCACAGCAACGGCACAACCACGGGACACTATACCTCCAGTTACAGTGTCCACGCGAGCTGAAACAAGTACACATCGTTCTTCTTGACAACAAGGTTGCGCACGACCGATGGCAGTACCACATGTCTTTGCAAGTACATTTATTACACGTATTATTACTGCTTGACTATTCCATTATGAATTTTTCCATCTTCCAACATCATTTGCTGACAAATTCGCAAATTATTTTACAGGACCACCAGCTGAATACAATAGTTTCGGGTCATGTGACTGTGTATGTTCAAAATGTCTTGCAAAATTCTGGTTTGAAGAAATATTGAGCACCTCCACCCGATACACTGGTCCATTGTACCATAGATGTTATCTGGGTGGGAAAGTTGGGTTATCGCTGCGCTGGGAATATCCGGCATATATACTAATTTTTTTTTCAAACAGGCCGGGGAATGGAAAAGCTGCAAAATGACACGAAAGAATTAGATAATTTAGGCTATCGCTAAATGTTTACGATCTCATCCGGTCTCGATACCAGGTATTGTGACTTCTTCCTTTTGGCGGTGAGTATGGATTTACACTTCATCAATCAAGCTTTCTTTGATGTAAGATGTTTTGTCTTACCTTATGCCTTTTTTAGGTTGTGAGAGGGGTGTTCATTTTTCACTTTAATAAGATACTAGAGGCATTGTGTAAGCTATCAACAGATTCAGATCCCAATGTACAAAATGCTACCAATCTTTTAGATAGACTCGTGAAGGTAAGTGTTCTCATCATGCTTTTGTAGCTGTTGGCATTTTTGTAAGTGCTGCTAAACATGGAATTATTCTTTGGAAATAGAACATTGTGACAGAGAGTGATCAATTCAGGTTACTATCTTAGGCGGGATGAATCACAATGTTGGATAGTGTACCAGACATGAATGATTTCCCATCTCTATTAAATATTTTAAATGAAGAAATACTGCAATGTCATCCATGTTATGGCCCACACTCAGATCCGAAAGATGAATGAAGAAAAAGAAAGCTCATTTGATGGAGATTCAAGTGAACTGTGATGATGTTGAACAGAAAGTGGATTTTGGTTACAATTTCTTTAAGGTCTGCTACTGAAAAACAATTTTAATTAAACCTCCTATTTACCTAAATCTTGATTGTAGTTTATTGTTAATGCACATATATTACTAAGGCTGCACAACACTGGATCACTCAGTGTGAGACATTGATAAATGTCGTACTTGGAAAATACCATCGTAGATTAAAAGGAAAACATGTTCAAAGCCATTAACCAAACACTTGAAACTGAAGATGAATATAGAGAGCAATGTGACAAACCTGATCCAATAAGTACATCACACTCAAAACTGCTTAAAGCACACAGGCACTTACATAAGCAATCCCAAACACTTTAAAATGACTAATATGTTATTGGGCTTATGAATAACAGAAGTCATGGGTCGTGGTGACAGCAGCGGTTAGGGACAGAGTTCACTCGACTACCTTTTTGTGTAACGGAGATGAACCAAAGACCAGCAAATGCAACACAGACGTTCTAGCCCCGGTTCTAGCCACCCAGGTGCATGCGCTGTCGGTACTACTGACCTGCCTCCTAAACCTACAACAGCTGTAACATCGTAAGATATTGCAAAACGAGTTCCAGCTAGCATCCGGGCTAGCATGCTCATCAACTATATCCGAGCTGATGGTCAAAATACTAGCAGGTTCCTCATGGTACGATGAAACAAGGAGGTTTTTAGGTGTACTGTTATTATATTACCATGTCTCTAATTCAGTATTTTATTAATCTAACTAGAAATAGGTGATGATATAGTCAAAATTCCTTCAGATACATTAATGATGCAGATTCGGTAGAATATAAGCTTTTTTAATCTAACTAGAAATAGGTGATGATATAGTCAAAATTCCTTCAGATACATTAATGATGCAGATTCGGTAGAATATAAGCTTTATCCTTCATAAACAGTACCAGATTCGGTAGAATATAAGCTTTATCCTTCATAAACAGTACCTAATACATACAGTTTCAAGAACCAAGATAGACGGGGTCGTACTCATAGATTTTTTTGTGGGATGCATTCTATTCTATTTAGTAGTGACAAATTGGAATGTTCGAAGATTTGGTTAACGGGTTAAAATGGGCATATTTTTAGGTACGAAGAACGTGTGTGTCAAATATGATTCCTATCATCTGGTTCCATATTTGCACATCTGAGCCACATAATTTTAGACTCAAATGAAATGAGGCAATTTCTAAAAACCCTCTCATTCTACTTCACAAAATGAAGAAACTCATACGTCGACTTTGTATATTTAATTGTTCTATAATAGTTAACGTTCATTTATTTTCATTGTTACTGCATTCAATATATGAAAATATCTCAATTTGCGTATTAGTAACAGAATGGCAATCTGTTGGATTGATATTTGACTTCAAATTAAAAATATTATTTCAAAATCGTTGTTATCTTTTTATATAAATTATGATTGTTTTTTAGGGTTGTTAATCCATATTTTTAGAAAATACAAAATTGATTGATTGGCCTTATGCTTTATTGATAGCTTCTGTGAAGATGGCGAATAAAAATGGAATTTGACTAATCAATAGGCAAGTATATTGTATCAAGCAATATCAATGATAATGTTCAGGGGTCAGTTTCATGTTAATTCTTACCTGATGCGCTTAACCGATTATTAGACGACCAATATACGGTAAATCATCTAAGGATTACCATTTTTTGTAAAAACTAATCAAGGGAATCGTGATGTTTATTGGGTATACTGGAAGCACATTGTTGTATTGTTGCTCCAGGACATGTTAGAAGTACTTACCTATGACCTGATGATCAACAAAATTCGGTTTATGATTTGAGCATTCCATGATATATATAATAAGGACAAAAACCAATAATAATTCACACCTTAACCATGGAAGGTTTTTGGATGTGACTTTTACATTTTCAGCTTTAGGCATGTTTAAAAGTTTCAGGTAGATTGGTAAATAGCCTATGACTTGCTTTTTTATACCAGTTTTGTAGTCACTCTACACGTAAGTACTTCACTAGGATCATGTTTACCTACAGTAGTTGTACTAATACAATGCTTCGTATAGGGTCATAAGTCATAACGATATTACCTAAAAGCAACCGAACTAAACTAATAACCATCATTTAGTTGTGATACTATTCTATGTAATGTGGACACCTGTGAGTTTGCAACTAATTAGAGTGACTAACTATGTTGCACAATGGTACACTTCCTGCTAAACTTAAGCATTTGTTTTTTGTCTTTTGTTGTCAAAGATAGTTAGGCCCGTGTTACTTCTTCTTCACTTTGCATACTTTCCGACCAAACAAAACCACCGGGAAAAAATAAACGCATTAGAGAAGACTCTGATTCTTTGCTAACCAAAAAGAGAACCGAGGGCATTCAGATTATTTGATCAAATTGTATCGACCCGTGCAGTGCTGCTAGAGTGACTTGAGCCTGCTGCCGTGGTTGTGTTCCAATAAAGTTATCGTTAATTTGTTACTCTTTTGTTAGAATAAATTATCACATGTGTAGTTGAATTGAACCAGGGCATAAACTTTAGGCATGTTTAAAAGTTTGAGGTCGATTGGTAAATAGCCCATGACTTGATTTTTTACACAAGTTTTGTAGTCACTCTACACGTAAGTGCTTCACCAGGATCATGTTTAGCTACAGTAGTTGTATTTTCCTATGATAGAGATACAATGTGAAGATGGGCATACACCACCCATTTATATGTAGTATTATAGAACTTGCGAATAAAATGTTTACTTCTATATAAAATGTGAGTGGCATGAACCTGTAATGTTTTTAAAATGGCACAAAAGGTTCCAGTTACAACTAATTATGCTTCCTATAGGGTCATAAGTCATAACGATATTACCTAAAAACAACTGAACTAAATTAGTAACCATCATTTAGTTGTGATATCATTCTATGTAATAAACGCATTAGAGAAGACTCTGATTCTTTGGTGCCAAAAAGAGAACCGAGGGCATTCGGATTCTTTGCATGAGGGCACTCGACCAATCTTCTTTAAATTTAACTTTTTTTCGTATATACTTTGTTTGTCCGGAAGAGGTTGCTCGGGGGCATCGTTCCCCACTACCATCAACATGGCTCTGCCCCTGAACATAACCGTCATTTGGTAGAAATATGTTGCTATCATGTACGTAGTTTTCTTTAAATAAAAATATTAACACCATTAAAAATTGTTCAAAATATCCCATTAACTAATACCATCAAAATATAATTAAGCACTTGTCCTTAAAAATGAATCTCCGTTAAGTAACACCATCAAAAGAAAAATTATAAGTCATGCCCGCCCATCGGGCGGGCTTCGAAATCTAGTATATATATATATATATATATATATATATATATATATATATATATATATATATATATTTACTATATAGATTTTTAGAAAAAATTATTTCAGGTTTCAAAAGTGTTTTAATTTGTACTAGAAAAATATTTAATGGTCTTTATATATATATATATATATATATATATATATATATATATATATATATATATATATATATATATATATATATATATATAATCGATTTTCGGTTCGATTCGGTTTATATTTTTCTAAAATCATATCTAAACAGAAAAGCGAATACTTAATTTTGATTCGGTTCGGTTTTGACAAGTTTGACTCGATTAGAAATTCGGTTCGGTCCAATTTCGATTTTAGATTCCTGTAGGCATTACTTGAACGAGGTGGGCAACGGTCCGCCGCGTTGCGGCGGAGCGTTGTTTAATGTCGTTGATTATTGCACGGTATTTTTTTGTTAAATAGAAAGTGGGTCAGGCGTTCAGTGCGAGGTTAAATAGTCCAGAAAAAAAAATTGAAATGACGTGATTCTTGATGGCGTTTTGCGGCGGGGCTCGCTAAACATATGTTTGATAAAAGTTTAAAGTAGTTTTCGCAAGCCATTATAGAGTAGGGGGTGTGTTTCGTAAATAGTGTTTTGAGCTGTTTTTTAACCCATTATATAGTACAGGGTATGTTTTGTAAATAATATTTTGGGCTTTAACGTGGGCCAAAGGAGATTGCTGTTGGGCCAAAAAAAAATCTGCAGCCCATGTGATGTCATCCTGCGTCACTTGACGCTCTGTTACTATATATAGTAATTGTGAACACCCCTACGTTTTCTGATGGAGTGATTGTTTACTTTTGTCCATCTTAAGTTATTCACCCAAAATAAATTTAAAATATTATCTCTTTTGAAATACGAGCCATGCAGAACCTGTGCTATGCACAGGCTTCGAATCTAATTGTTAGTCATGTATTCTTTCTGTGTTGTATGAAACGTTTTGACTTTCTTGTATAAAAATTTAAAATTTTTTGATGTAGTTTTGGTTTAGTAGTGTTGTATTTTATAAATGGGCTTTTGGTTATTAAGTTGTGATAACTTTGTTTCTTTTGGCCTATTACTTATTTTGCATGAAAAAAAAAAATGACTTTGTTTCTTTTGGTCTATTACCTAGCCCTACAATACTTGTCTATTAGATAGTTTTTGCATGGTAATATGAAGCACACGGGGTCTATCTAACTGATCATAGTTTAATGTGCGTTAAATATTTTCTTTATTAAGTTTATAAGTTAAAGTTTGTGTAATAATGTATATATATAATAATGTCACATAAATTGTAAAAAAATCGTTACAAACCTTTTTACTTCATCTTATTTTATTGTACAACTAATTTCATTGAAAATTAACATTAAAGTCTAACTAATATTAATAAATTTTATCAATAAACTCAATTCTAAATAGCTAACCAAATGAATATTAATTAATACACTATTAATAATTTCAAAACCTTTTGACTCCACTATTATGTCTTAAACTTAATTTTTTTAATTTACAAATAGATTCGAGCAAAAATTATATACTTTTTCTTTTATATTCATTATTCAAGTTGCATGCTTACATAAACTAATCATGCTAAAACATATCATTTAACCATTTAAATGTTGCTTTACATACATGTTCGTGCACATTTTCTTGAATCAATTCGCACATGTGCGCTACATCAATAGAAAACACACATAAATTACTTGTATATAAAAATGTATTAACATAATACATATATGTATATATATTGAATTAGGTTAAATCATTAATTATTTTTGAAATTGTTCGCAACGCTTGCACTTCATCTAACCGACTTTTAATTCTATACTAAATGCCATGTGATCAATACGGGCAACCCTTCCACTTCATCTCCTTTCATGATTGTATAGTTATTATGAGGCTGCATTGAATTCCGAGCATTAGCTATCGTGTACTCTATGCAATCTTAATATCTACACAATAAATTATAGGACTGAATCTTATAGTATTACGAGGCATGCGGAACCCGTGCTACGTACAGGCTTCAAATCTAATTGTCAATCGCGTATTCTTTTTGTGTATTGGCGAGTGTATGCTTAATTATTGTTTAGTATGTTGTATGAAACATTTTCACTTTCTTGTTTAAAAAATTAAAAATGTTTGATGTTGTTTTGGTTTTGTGGTGTTGTGTTTTATAAATGGGCTTTTGGTTATTAAGTTGTGATGACTTTGTTTCTTTTGGCCTATTACTTATTTGCATGATAAAAAAATTGCTTTGTTTCTTTTGGTCTATTACTTAGCCCTACAATACTTGTCCATTAGATGATTTTTGCATGGTAATATGAAACACATAGGGTCTATCTAATTGGTTATAGTTTAATGTGCGTTAAATATTTTCTTTATTAAGTTTGTAAGCTAAAGTTTGTGTAATAATGTATATATAATAATGTCACATAAACTGTATAAAAATCGTTAAAACCTTTTTAGCTTCATCTTATTTTATTGTACAACTAATTTTATTGAAAATTAACATTGAAGTCTAACTAATATTAATAAATTTTATCAATAAACTCAATTATAAATAGCTAAGCAAATGAATATTAATTAACACACTATTAATAATTCATAAAATCTTTGGACTCCACTATTATGTCTTAAACTTAATTTTTTTAATTTACAAATGGGTTCGAGGAAAAATTATGTATTTTATCATTTATATTCATTATTCAAGTTGCATGCTTACATAAACTAATCACACTAAAAAGTATCATTTAACCATTTAAATGTGGCTTTACATACATGCTGATGAGGCGAAAAATGAACCACTTTTAGAGGGTCATTTAATCCCGGAATTGAATTTATTTGATCAAATATTGCCCTAAATCGTTCCTTTTGTGATTTTAGGTACTCTAGGAGAGAAATCTGGAAAAGGAAGCAATTCGGACGTTTTTGGAGCATAAAAGTGAAGAAAACGCCAAAGTCTTAATTTTCCTTGCTGGGAACAGTAGGTGACGGCGTCAAGAGCAACACCCTGACGGCGTCAAGAGTAAAAGTGGTTACGGCCCAGAGAGAACGTGAAGGCGTCACCCAAGGCCGTCACGTGTTAACTTGTCAAAACTTGCGCGCGAAGTAGCTGATATTGTTTTGGTCATAACTTTTGCATACGAACTCGGATTTAGGTGATTCAAAAGCCCACCCGAAGAGGACGAAGAGATCTACAATTTGGTGAAAAAATGGTCGTGACAGCATCAAGAGTAACGGGCTGACGCCTGATGCGTGAGAATCGCAACAGGCTTTACCTCTCGAGGGATCTCGAGAAGCTTACAACCCCCACCAGGCAGTGTACCTGATCGTTGTAGTATAGTATAGTGACAAGTACCGGGGGATTGATCGTTCAGCTTAGGAATAGTGTCGCTAGGATTAGAAAGCCTAAATACTAGTTCTAAAGGTGAGAGATGATTATTTTTGTGTTTTTATATTTTATGGAAAGCAAATTAAACTCTCGGGTTTGAAAGATTTGGGCGGAATTAGTTGCTATTCAACTAACCCAATACTAAGATGCAATCAAAATAAAATACTAGAAATGAAAATAAACTAATTTATACTAGGGTTGTGAGCAGTAATTGGAGAAAATGTGTTTACTTAGATTTCACTACTCCCTAGATATCTTTTACACGTTAATTACTTGTTATAATTGCATGGATGACGGATCGTATTCCTTAATACCATTCATGGGGTGGCACACATAACTCCCCAATTCTATGAGCTCTTATCTCCTCCTACACCATGCCCAGCACAACTATAGGGATTGTAAACAGTGGCTCATGCATTAAATACAACCAATAAAGACCTAGTGCGCGTTGGTTCATGTTTCTTAAGACGTTCAAGCATGTTACCAATTGGAGATCTGCCAGTTTTCTTAAGCCTAACATATAAATCATTCATCCAAGACAAGAATAAACAAGTAATCAACACATAATCAATATCTAGGTTTCATTAGATCTTAGCAAACACAAGATAGATCTAGCCTAGCATAATGGAATTAAGACAAGAACATGATATAGACAACCAACACATAGACATATTGATTGAATTAGAAGAACACTTATCTTGATTAATCATGCAAGGTATCAAGGGGTTGGAACCCTTGAAAAACCTGTAAAGTTACACCAAAATCGTACTTAGGGTTTCTCCCAAAACTTCTTTTTTTATATGTGAAAAATTAAAAAACTATATATAGGAAAAGGGGTCTGACGGCGTCAAGACCAATTAGGTGACGCCGTCACCTCGCCGCCAAAACAATCCTCGGACTGCCTAGATCTACATTTGACGCCGTCAAGAACAATTCATTTCCAGGCCGTCATGACTTTTACTCTTGACGCCTGATGCGTGGGAATCGCAACAGGCTTTACCTCTCGAGGGATCTCGAGAAGCTTACAACCCCCACCAGGTAGTGTACCTGATCGTTGTAGTATAGTATAGTGACAAGTACCGGGGGATTGATCGTTCAGCTAGGAATAGTGTCGTTAGGATTGAAATTAATCTAACTAGGTCTAAAGGTGAAGGATGATTCTTTTTATGTTTTTATATTTTATGAAAAGCAAGTAAAAATCTCGGGTATTGGTAGAGTGGGCGGAATTAGTTGCTAATCAACTAACCCAAAAGCTACTAATTAAACTAATAAACAAGAAAATAAACTAAGGTTCTACAAGATAAGTGAAGCATGTCTACCCATGATATGTTACTCCTTGCTAGCTATCCAATCCTACCTATTGAATTGTAACCTTGTTTTAATTGACGGGTTGTATTCCTTAATACCATTCATGGGGTATCGCACATAACTCCCCAATTCTATGAGCTTTTATCTCCTCCTATACCATGCCCAGCACAACCATAGGGATTGTAAACAGTGGCTCATGCATTAAATATAACCAATAAAGACCTTAGTGCAATAGGTTCATGTTTCATAAGATGTTCAAGCATGTTACCATTTGGAGATCTGCCAGTTTTGTTAAGCCTAACATATAAATCATTCAATCAAAACAAGAATCAATAGGAAACAAGGATTATAAACTAAACCAACTAGATCTATTGAAGTTGTCACGCCTTAATTGATGGAGATAGACACAACATCAACAAGAAATCAATGAGATCTAATCAATTATATACAAGTTTCACATAATCATAAGTAGACACAAGGTGAATTAGCAAATCATCATCAAAGAAGAGCAAATGATTGGACCCGAACTAGTCAACTTTTATTAGTCAACCACTTGTGAATGGTCAACCGTAAAAGTCAAACTAATCAAGCCAATACTCCGTGGATGAGTGAGTGGCACTGAGGACAGTAGTCCAGATGATATGGAATTGATTTTGCTACTGTTATTTTGGTATTGGTACACAGATATAATATTCACAAAAATCAGATACCAGATATATGCACAAATTCACAATTAAGATCACGTAACGGACTGGAAAAGTGGGTTTTGGTATTTAACAAACTACAGGGGGTGCTTTTGACACTTTTTAAAACTTAAAATTAAAAATGAAAATGAAATTATGAAAATGATTAAAATACTATTTAAATATTATTTAATTAATTAAACTATTTAAAATCTAAATTAAAACCTAATTTAAATTAACTAAAAATGACAAATGATTTAAATTAAACTAAAAATTAGCAAAAATAATTTCTAAACCTAAATTAGAACTTGAAGAAAGTATAAAAAATAAAAATAAATATTTTTGTCTTTTTTTGGTTTTGTTATTAATTAAAAACTATTTAACTTAATTAAACTAATTAAAATACTTTTAATTAATATTAATACTAAATTAACTTAAAAAATTAAGATAAAATTTATAAAATTACTTAACCATCACAGGAATCCTAAAAAATTATAAAAACTCTAAAAATTATGTTTTAAGATTAAACCACTAATTATTTACCTTTTAATTAACTTTAGTCTATTTTAAACAAATAAAATAAGAAAAATAGAAAATGAATAGTAGAATCTCAAAATATATTTTCTAAAAACCTATTATACTATATTAGAGCTAGGAAAAATATAAAAACTAAGTTTTACTTTATAAAAACTAAATAAGCTATTTATTACTTAATATTAATTAATAATAAGGAAAATTAAAATTAAAGCTAATAAATACTAAATGGTAATATAAAAATCTGAAAAAATTATCAAAATTACTTTACTATATAAGGTATATAATAAAAATATAAAAACACTAGTTACTTAATTAAAATCTAAAAATGAAAATTAAAATTAAATTGAATTAAATAGAAACTATCACTTATTTTAACTTTGGATTTTTTGGATTTTTCTTTTACAGAACTATTTTATAACTTAAAATAACAAACTTTTGTGAAAACACTTTTCAAGATAGCTTATAAATAAGCTATAAGCACCCCCTTGGCTTACACAGTTGACTTATGTTGACTGTGTGGTCAATTTAGGTCAAATGGCTTTGGGTGGGGTCCACAATGGTTAAAATGGGTACAAACAAGGTTGACAAACTTGAATAAGCCAAGAACAACAAGAAAATAAGCACAATTAAGCTATTAAAAACCAAATAAGCACTTTTGCAACTTGAAACTGAACTCAGAAATGGGACAATCTTTATGGCTAATTCCAGGTGGGGTCCACTGAGTCTTAGGTCAAACAAGTGGTCAATGTCTGATCCCTGGTAGGAGGGGGGTTGAGGGGAACCAAAAACAATGGCTTTGGACCACTGTAGTGGCCACAAAGCACCACAAAAGGTGGTGGTGTGAGGGTGAACTGCTGAGACAGGGCAAGTATCTTGCCCTGCAGGTCTCTTTGATGCCTGGTGGGACCCAGTAAACAAAATCTATAAAATCTAGAAAAAATCTTAAAAATCAACAAGGTGGTAGAGATTAAGCTTGTAAAAGCTCAGACTCTAAAACCTTATACCAAACAAGTTACAGACCTCCAAAGTTTGATCAAAATTCACTGAGACAGCTTTTGACTTTTAAAGAAAACTAAGCACTTTGACTTTTGTGAATTTGTGATGAATCCTACTAACTAATGATGATATAATAAGACTTATTAAGACTAAATTAAGCTGTATTGAACACTAATGAACCAACATGATGTACATTCAAGTCCAAATTTCTAACAGTTAACTAATAGGCTTGGATTAATTGAAGTTTTGACTTTTTAATGTTTAGGTTGCCAATTTTATACTTCCTAAGGTCTAACTAAACATGATGCAAGTTAATGAAACAAGTATCCAAGTCAAACACCCACAAGAAACCTCAACAGTGGATTAAACCAAACACCCCTTTGCACACAGTTATGAAAGATGTTTGATGAGTTTTACTTATTAAGCATTCAAATCTGTTTCCAAACTCTTAAATATGAATCCCTAAGATGATTAAAACTCAGAACACAGATTACATACATTAACTCACAAGAAAACAAGGTATGGCTGTTTAGGCACTTTTGAACATAGATTATGGTTTAACAAGAGATTACTAATGATAAGCTATTAATTTTTATCACACAATCTAACTAACAACAAGCAATCAACACAAATTCCACACAACAACAATTAATCACAGAGATCACTAGATATTAAAATTTAAGAGAAATTTCAAATTTAACAAGTCTTACAAGATTGCCCTCAGCATGAACAGAGGGCTTTCCTTATGAAGCCTATCTTTAGATAGGCTAATTCCAGCTCCAAGCTTGCCCTTTTTCACTTTATAAACCTGCAATCAAACTCAAGAACACACAAGTTGACCAATGTTGACTTTTTATTCTATTTTTGATTTTCTTTACTAAGTAGTGTTTTAAGAATCTCTACAAGCTTGAATAAGCTTTAGGGAGCTCATATGAGCCTAACTCAGTCCATAATCCCACACACCATTCACACTTGAGCAATTCGAATGCCTTGAAATTGAGTAAATTGCAAAGATGAAAATTAAACTTGGAATTTGAGATTTTATAAATTCAAAAGGTTCACATTACACTACTAACACTGATACAATACTTGAATTAGAAAAGATTATACAAATTTGCTTGAAAATTTAAATTCGATACAACTTTTAACTAAAATAAACTACACATTCTTCATCTTGCACTCTTTTCCTTTTATAGCTGATAATTAGGGTTCCCAGATGCATCCTCATCATTTCCTACCTCTCTCTGATGAAATTGGTCCACTCCTGAGCTGCCACGTGGTTTTGGCAGGAAAGAAACAATTTGCAGATTACTCTGATACACGCAATGGGGGGCAGCATTAATTGTGGTGTGAAAGGGTAGGTGTAGGGAGGTGATGATGGGTTTTGCAAGTGGTGGTGGTGGGCAATACCAGGTGGTATTGGTTTGTGAGGGGGGGGGGGGTGGTTTTGGTGGGAAGGTGGTAATGGAGATGGTGGTGTTTGACTGGGGTTGACCAGGTCAAATATTTGACCCGGGCTAAAACTATTAAGGGTGCGTTGGGTTTAATGGAGTGGGCTGGGTAATTTTGGGCCCAAAATGGATTTAGGTATTGGATTGGATTTGGTTTAGCTTATTTTGGATCCGGTTTAGTTATTTCACACAAGGACCTATTTTGTAATTTTGGGAAAGTTGAGGGTGTAGTCTTGGCATGTTTCTAATTTGTTTTCAAGGGTGTATAATTCCATATCATGAATAGTACAAGGTCCTTGATGATTTTTCAATTTATTTTTCACCAGGGACTGAAACCGTCAAACTTTCAAACTTCAGGGACCATTTGTGTAATTTTCACCAAACTTTCCACCAAGGACCAATCCTGTCATAAAAGGTTAGTGCAAGGACAAAATTTGTTTTTCTCAAAGTTTTTCATATCCCAGGGACCATTTTTGACAATTTTCAAAGTTTAGGGACTAAACTTAACATTTTGTGAAACTTTTCACCAAAGGACTATTTATGTAACTTTTTGATTTATAAGGACCTTTGGTGACTTTTTCAAGTTTTTAGAATGACCAGGGACTAGATTTGACAACTTTTGAAAGTTGGGGGACTGAAACTGCCAATTATGCAAACTTTGTGCGTTTTTCATCTGTTTTTGGTATTTTTGCATTTGAGACATGTAAAACACTTTCCTGGGATATTTTCACTATTTTGATTCATTATTGAGTGTTTTTTGGATGTTTTGGCAGCTCAGAAATGGTAAAAATGATGAGTATTTACACACTCATCAATCCCCCACACTAAAACATTGCTAGTCCCTAGCAATCTTTTGAGAAAAACTTGATGGATTTGAGAATCTCTTTACCAAAAGCCATCACTTCTGGAGTAGCCAGGTGTAAGAACTGTGGCACACCTGATAACCGTGTGATTTTGAGCAAACCACCAGCTGTCAACGGATTTGATTTGTCTTTACCAAAAGCCGTTTGCTTCTGGACTAGCCAGCATCTTGATGGACTAAGTCAACATCTTGGTGAGCTGATTACCAATTATGGATTTTCCACTGCCTTTACCACAAGCCATAATCTTGTGGGCTAGCCAACTCATTTGCTTATGAGGATACGGGGGAGTTGAGGAACCATGCAATTTTTGGCAAATTGCCAGCCATCAACGGGTTTGAGATGTCTTTACCAAGAGCCGTTTGCTCCTGGACTAGCCAATCCCTTTGTCATTTAGACTTTGGCGGACTGATAACCACAAAAATTTTGAAATAAAGTGAAAAATTTTGAAAAATTTAGGCCTAAAAACGGGGGTACTTAGAAAGTTTTGTGATAAAATTCGTAAGAATTCCCCCCCCCCCCCCCCCCCACACTAGAACTGAATATTGTCCTCAATATTCAAAGTCCCGGCTATTATGCCGAATCTCTGAACGGGAAAGCTAATATTCGATGCTAACTGTGGACATATGGATTTTATTTTTCACTTTATTTATCTGTACATACAATCACACATTTTTTTATTTTTTATTTTTTTGAGAACTTATATACATATTTACTTTTCAACAGGTGGGGGACGGCCACTCCCCCACACTAGGGTGGTAGAAAGTAGAAAGAAGTCAGAAATACGGGTGAAAACCCATATATGTTGCTAATTTTTGTTCACCGAGTCACTAGCTTGACTCGATCCCCGAATTCATTGGTCCATGGGGAAAGTTTGGAGATCCGGGACAACCATGGGTGGTATGTCCTCTCCAAAATAATGTTTCAATCTATGACCATTCACTTTGAAGTTGGGACCTTCGGGTTGAGATAACTCAACAGTCCCGTATGGATATACTTTAGCAATAGTGAATGGTCCGGTCCATCGGGTTTTTAATTTCCCCGAGAAGATCTTTAATCTTGATTTGAAAAGAAGGACTCTGTCACCGACGTTGAAAATGCGGTTCTTGATTTTAGAGTCGTGAATCTTCTTTGTCTTTTCTTTGTAGATCAAAGAGTTCTCGTAGGCTTGATCACGAAGTTCATTTAATTCATTGATTTGAACCTTACGGTGATCACCCGCTTTATGAAGGTCGTAGTTTGCATGTTTCAAGGCCCAGTAGGCTTTGTGCTCGAGCTCGATCGGTAAATGACATGCCTTCCCGTATACAAGCTTGTATGGAGTACACCCGATGGGTGTTTTGTAAGCTGTACGGAAGGCCCAGAGTGCATCATCTAGTTTATCCGACCAGGAAGCACGGTTTTCACCTACTGTCCTCTCAAGAATCCGTTTAATACCACGGTTGGAAACCTCCACCTGCCCACTTGTTTGTGGGTGATACGCGGTAGAAAGACGATGAGTAACACCGTACTTAAGCATGACTTTTGCAAATTGATCGTTGCTAAAGTGAGTACCGCGATCACTAATGATGGCACGTGGAGTTCCAAAACGAGCAAAGAGGGATTTCAAGAATTTCACAAAAACTCGGGCGTCGTTAGTGGGTAAGGCCTTAGCCTCAACCCATTTTGACAAGTAGTCAACAGCCACGAGTATGTATTTGTTTCCATGAGAAGATGGGAATGGCCCCATAAAGTCAATGCCCCAGACGTCAAAGATTTCACAAACTTGAATAGCATTTTGTGGCATTTCGTTCTTTTGTGAAATATTCCCGTGACGCTGACAAGCATCACAGGCTTTGACTAACTCGTGGGCATCCTTATAGATTGTGGGCCAATAGAAACCGGAATCAAACACCTTTTTGGCGGTGTAGTTAGGACTATGGTGGCCCCCGGTGGGTCCAGCATGGCAAGCCTTGAGAATATCAGTGGCTTCCTGTCCGTATACACATCGCCTGATGACTTGATCGGCACAGATTTTGATGAGGAAGGGGTCGTCCCAGAAGTAATGTTTAACGTCTTTGAAGAATTTTTTCTTTTGTTGGGACGTTAACCCCTTCACTATGAAGTTACCCGCATGGTAATTTGCAAAGTCGGCAAACCATGGGGTAGTAGAGTCACCACAAAAAGAAACCGCATTGAGTGTCTCGAGAGGAAATGTTTCATTTATTTCCTTTTTCTCGGACACATCTTGATGAGGGTTCTCTAATCGTGAGAGATGATCAGCAGCAAGGTTCTCGGCTCCTTTTTTTATCACGGATAATGATATCAAATTCCTGAAGGAGGAGAACCCAACGGAGAAGCCTCGGCTTTGCATCTTGTTTTACAAATAGGTATTTCAAAGCTGAGTGATCTGTGTACACTACGCATTTAGTCAAGATTAGGTATGACCGGAATTTCTCAAAGGCATACACCACAGCTAGGAGTTCTTTTTCAGTGGTGGTGTAATGACCTTGAGCCTCAGTCATAGTTTTGCTTGCGTAGTGTATGGGCTGAAAGTATTTTTCTTTTCGTTGCCCCAAGACCGCACCTATGGCAAAATCACTAGCATCGCACATAAGCTCAAAAGGTTGGTCCCAATCGGGGGCAACAAGAATCGGTGCCTCGGTAAGCTCTTTCTTTAATGTTTCAAAAGCTTCGATGCACTCAGGAGAGAAGATGAAAGGAGCATCCTTCTCGAGGAGATGGGTTATAGGCCGGGCAATCTTAGAAAAATCTTGGATAAACCTACGGTAGAAGCCGGCATGACCCAAAAAGCTCCTAACACCTTTTACGGTGGTGGGATGAGGTAATTTGGCAATGACATCGATTTTAGCTCTGTCAACCTCAATCCCGTTTTTTGAAATTTTATGGCCGAGGACAATGCCCTCCTTGACCATAAAGTGGCTCTTCTCCCAGTTGAGACTTAGATTCGTTTCTTTGCAACGTTTAAGCATCTGTTCCAAGTGGGAGAGGCAAGTCTGAAATGAATCCCCGATGACTGAAAAGTCATCCATGAATACCTACATAGTTTTCCCGATCATGTCGGAAAAAATAGACATCATGCACCTCTGGAACGTGCCTGGTGCATTACATAAGCCGAAAGGCATACGTATGTAAGCAAAAGTTCCGTAGGGGCATGTGAAGGTAGTCTTCTCTTGATCCTGGGGATCAATGGGGATTTGGAAGTAACCCGAGAAGCCATCGAGGAAGCAGTAGTATTCATTCCCCACAAGTCTTTCGAGCATTTGGTCCATAAAAGGGAGAGGAAAATGGTCTTTACGGGTGGCTTCATTCAACTTTCGATAGTCAATACAAACTCGCCAACCCGTGACCAAACGAGTTGGAATCAACTCGTTATCCTCGTTGGTGACAACGGTAATGCCACCCTTTTTGGGAACACAATGAATTGGGCTAACCCAAGGACTGTCAGATATAGGGTAAATCAATCCCGCATCAAGAAGTTTAAGAACTTCTTGTTTGATAACTTCGTGGATTTTGGGATTTACCCTTCTCTGATGTTGCACAGCTGGCTTAAAGTCATCCTCCATTAAGATTTTATGAGTACAAAAGTTCGGGCTTATGCCCTTAATGTCGGAGAGTTTCCAAGCAATTGCTTACTTGTTTGACTTAAGAACCTTTAGGAGTGCAGCCTTTTCCTCATCTTTCAAGTCTTTGGCAATAATGACGGGTAATTTATTATCACCCTCCAGAAATGCATATTCTAGATGAGGAGGCAAGTCCTTGAGCTCAACCTCGGGGAAGTCTTCAGTTATTTCAACATTTTTGACTTCCGCTTTATGAAGTATTTGTGGAGACGGAGAGGGTGAAGGATCATCATTTAACAATCTTTCAAGGAGAAAAATGTCCCCCTCCGGGTCAAGATAGTTTTCATCAACCCCACTTGGGATTGAGCTATCTTGAGCAAGAAAAGCCTCGACCTCTTCCAGAAGGAAGTCACTTCCCTCAAATGGAGTGAGGGAAGGGGAAGAGTCGGAAATGATAGGGTCAGTAGAAAGACTGCCACTGGATGAGAAACCAAGGACCTCTTGAGAATACTCCTCAGACGCAACATCGATGACATCAATTCGGTTAACCATTTCAGCGTCATAGTTGGAGGAGTATCTTGAAGTCTGATCAAGATTGAATGTGATGGCTTCGCCACCAACACGTAGAGTGATTTCTTCTTCGAATACATCGATTAAAGCACGACCCGTTCTTAAGAATCCCCTCCCGAGAATGAGAGGAACTCGTGGGTCAGCATCGAAATCAACAATCACGAAATCTGCCGGAAAATGGAACTTTCCTACTTTCACGAAGATATCTTCGGCAATGCCGAGAGGACGGGATATAGTACGGTCTGTAAGCTCGAGTGTCACAACCCACAATTTCAGGTCATTTTTCCAAACTTCGACATTCTACTATTCACAAATTACTATTCATTGATCACTATTCATCGTTGTACTATTCATCGTTTTTGAGGTCAATTTGACATTCCGAGACACATTCAGAAATTTTACTATTTACTTGACACTATTCATTTCCGAGAGAAAACCACTATTCACGTGCATTATTCATGTCATCGTAAATTTAGTTTACGAGTGTTCAAATTCGCGTAACCGTATTGGTTCAGGAGCGAATTCATGCATTATTATCAGGGACATTTCATACGGACTAGAAATAGTCAGCATATCATCATTAGGGCACTTGCATACTATTCCACTCGTAGGGTATTCAAATTATATTTTTAATATAATTAACGATTTACGTATGTTTATTTTAAATAAACACTAATACGTGAACTATAAATGTGACTAACACGTCCAACACTCCCGATTATGATCCCAATATATTTTTATATTCATTTTTATAATATAAAAATTATAATATTAATTTACCCGGTATTTTGGATATTTATTTCAATTATTAACTTAAGTTTACTAAAATTTCGACGGTTATCGTAGAAATTAAACTATAATTATCTAAACACCCAATAATTTTACCCAACCTATTTTTATAATTTTTATAACTTTATTATGACCCAGTTAACTCCGTTAAAATTTATTTTTAGTTAACCCGGTACCCGGTACATTTTAAAACTACAAATAACACTTAATAATACATTTTACCACCAAAGTCTTACACACATTCCCCCCCCCCCCCCCCTTGACTTTGCCGCCCCCCCCCCCCCCCTTGCCATTTTTCTTACAAAACTACTAACTCACTCAAGATTCATAAATGCCTCATACTAACTATTTTATATAATAATAATAACACAAATAATACATATCTACTTTACTAAATCTTTTCTATCTCATTTTTCACTTTGCAAGAAACTCATCTATCTCTTTTTCTCTCTTGAAACTCACGGCCACAACCATAAGGAAGAGCAAGACAAAATTATTTCCCAAGATCAAGTGTTATTATAGTTTAGTTAAGTATTTCTTACAAGGTTTTGAAATATAAACTTAAGAATACTAAGGTTTTATCATCTAATCACACCACATCTCAAAGTAAGTTTACAAAAACTCATTTCATAATTTTTACAAAGTTATTACTATGTTTATATATTTTTCTTGCAAGATCTCATGCATATATTGGCTTATACCACTCCATTTTGTATATATTTAACTTTTAAGCCCTAGAAGTGATTTTTGGTTAGATCCTTGTTAGATCTACTTGGTTGTGATGTTTAGGAAACCATGACACCCTAAGAAGGTGTATGGTAGGATTAGATTAGTTTTGTGGTGATTGAAAGTGGTTTGAATGAAGATGGAACTAGATTAGAACCCTAGAAATGGTTTTTGAAACATTTGAAATACCTACTGTCCCTATTTTGATTTCGTGGGAAAATCAGTGGTTGATGGCTAATTTTTGACCAAAGATTTAGAAAATACTTTTAAAAACGAAACTTTAGGCGAAAGAACGGATTAAAACGAGCTTATAACGAAGGAGATATGATTTTTGCAAATTTAACGACGAAAACTATTTTTGTAAAAACTGCTTGCTGTTTGGCAGATTTCAATGGGTAAAAAGAGGTATTAAACGTAACCTAGAGGAGCCGAGTTATCAAAAATATACTAGTATACACAAAAACGAATCCGTGGACATAAAGAACGAAGGAAACGAGCCTAAAACGACCGAGTTATACCCGTTTTAACATCGTCAAAACTATATATATATATATATATATATATATATATATATATATATATATATATATATATATATATATATATATATATATAGTCACAAATAAAAATAATAACGTACGTACTAAATGGTATATTTTCTAGCAACGTTACTAATGACTATTTTCTTAACAAATGAATACGTACGACCCAAGGGAATATTTATACGACTTAACGACGTTATTTTAAGGTTTTCGATACAAAGAATTTAACGCTAACATTTTCGTACGAGATAATACGACAAGTTATATACTTCTCTAAATGGACTTATTTTCCTAAGTATGGAAACTATTTTACCATGACGATAACTAGTATTTCCAAATTACGAGTGGTATGAGTATCATGTGCATGTGCATTCATTTCATTACGGCTTGATCTAAGTTAGATCATGATTATTCATTTAGGTTGCGGCTAGTACTCGCGCCTCATTGTCCCGACTACTTTTACCTCATTGCACCGTCTTTGTACCATCATTTCGAGGTGAGTTTCATAGCCCCGTTTTAATTCTATATTTTGATTTCAAATCCCACGGGGGAGAATACATTGCATTACTTATTTTTGTGTACATGCCTAAGTATAAAATTTCATACATTGCTTAAGTTGCCTTATTTACCACGTCTTGACAAGTCCCCTTTATTATTTCATGAACCGTTAATTAAGTTCCAAGCGAGAGTGAGTGAATAGATCTATTGAGGGTGACTCCTCCATCTGTGTTTGGGTTGCTCCAACAGAATTACAGATGCATTTCATGTCTTTATTATTAGAGTGTCTGGTAAACACTCATTGGGGCCAAGTAACGTCTAGCTTCGGGGTCATGAGCTTAAGAGCCAATGTATATATTTTTCCGGACATCCTATTTATTGACTTTACTTATGGCATATGTACACTAGATTTTAGTTATAAACCTATGATTATTCACCAACTTTATGTTGACCGTTTTTCGCAATGTATTTCTCAGGTAACTAAGGCATATTCTCATGGCATTGCATGGAGTCACTTTGTGTATCAAGGATGACGCGTCTCTTTTGGATTTCATGCACTTATGAACTATCGTTTGATTGTACTAAATTATTTCCTTAAACTTTTTCTAACTTTTGGGACCTATGTTTTATAACTCTGAATATTTTGAATGAATCAAACGATGTATTTTCTAAACGACACTTTAGGTCGTTCAATATATCCTTGCTTGTGTGCTATGATCCGTTACACCCTCAGGTATTCCATTCCACTGCCATTCAGGTATTTTGGGGGTGTGACAGATTGGTACCAGAGCTAAGGTTATAGCGAACTAGGTTGCATCATGGACCCTAGACTATAACCACACCATCATAGCATATCATCATTTCATCATAAGTGCATATTTACTTATTTTTATTTCACCTTGATTATCACAGAGACATGTCTTCGAATCCCAACACTGTCATACTTTACACTATATCAGATTCTGATGATGAGGGCTCTGTGTCCTCCACTGCTGTTTCACCACTTGTTTCTCCTACACCTGAGTTGCCACTTTTGGCGTCAGATGATGATACCAAACCTTTCGAGGATGAGGAGACGGCTCCTACTCCTCATGTCCATCCTATTGTACCACTTGATGTCACCTGTGTACCCACAGATATACCATCTCCTACTACTACTATCCATTCAGAGCCGAGACTTATGTTTCCTAGGGATAAGACTATCCAGGTTGCTAGGAAGAGGGTTCGTTATGCAACATCTACTTATAGGAGTCTTCCTAGTTCTACTGTGCCTACACCACCACCACCAGCCATACCCACTACTACTACTATATCTACCTCACTCTTGCCGCTCAGGAAGCGTGCAAGGCTTACCACCCCAGATTCACCCATTACCGAGACTGCTGACCTTTCACCACCACCAGTATACCACATAGGTGAGAGTTCGAGAGCGGCTGCAGCTAGGGATCCTACAGCCGTTACACTAGAGGATCAGTTTGATGCTCAGCAGGAGCAAGTCGATAGTTTGGGGTATAGAGTTGATGAGATTATCACTGCTCGACTTGAGACTGTCGAGGAGTAGGTTGAGGATTTGATTCAGGGCAGAGTTAGTATTGATATGTCTTACCATGGACTCGAGGCACGACAGTTGAGTCACCAGGAGCAGATTGATCTACTTAGGGATGAGTTACCTGAGATTCGAGATAGAGCTCAGGCGACACAGGAGACCCAGTGGGAGCAGGTAGACCAGTTGACATTGATCCGAGAGAGGTTAGTTGTGTTGGAGCGCAGAGATGCTTCTTTTCAGTTACGAGTTGAGCATCTTGAGGAGATCGTGGTTGCGATGGATCGTGAGATTCGCCGCTTGAGGGGAGAGCCTGGACCATCTAGAGCACCTGGAGGAGCCTAGACGTAGACTGGTATTATATTAGCTTTTATTATTTTCCTAGTCCCAGGATGTGGGACATAGTTCAAGAACTTGTAGTCTTTTGGTTGTTGTACAAACAAATATATCAAGTGCGACTCTACTATGTTGGAAATGTTGTGCTATATATTATATCGGTCCATGTAGGCCGAAATATTCATGTATTATATTCATGTGTTGTGATTATATTTATGATGTTTCGTGGTTGCTCTTTATTATTATCGCATTATACAGATTGTGGTTGTATATATACATGTCGTGGTTGTATTTATACAGGTTGTGGTTGTATATATACGTGTCGTGGTTGTTGTGGTTGTATATATACGTGTCGTGGTTGTTGTGGTTGTATATATATACTTGTCGTGGTGATGTCTAGACAGATTTTGGTCGTATTCGTACATGTCGTGGTTGTATTTATACTTGTTGTGGTTGTATATATTTATACATGTTGTGGGTGTATATCTTTGGTTCGATGACTATTTCTATTATGATTTTTCTCATGGTTATTTCCATTGTGATTTATCAGAAATATGGCACCAAGGAAGAGTAAGACTGCACCAGAAACACCTGCTATGACTCAAGCCGCTATCCGCAAGTTGGTCAGGGATAGTATTGCAGAAGCTCTGGAGATTGAGAGAGCTGAGGTTGCTGCTAGGGCTGCTGAGACTGCTTCTAATACAGGAACAGTTGAACCAACTGCTAGTAGGCGTGAATGTACATGGAAAGATTTCAAGATTAGTGATCCTATCAAGTTTAAGGGCACTGAAGGAGCGGTTGCTTTAATCCGCTGGTTTGAAAAGACTGAGAATGTATTTCTCATGTGCGGATGCCCAGATGTTAGCAAGGTAAAATTTGCTACAGGTATGCTTCTTGATGAAGCTATGTCTTGGTGGAATTCGTATGCTCAGCCGATTGGTAAGGAGAATGCTTACAAGCTCACTCGGGAGGAATTCAAGAAACTGATGTCTAAGAAGTTTTGCCCTCGTACCGAGGTGCAAAAGTTGGAAACTGAATTTTATGAGCTTGTGACTAAAGGTGATGACATTAAGACTTATTTCAGGAGGTTTCAGGAGTTGGCTGCACTATGTCCAACTATGGTTCCCGATGATGAGAAAAAGATGGAAAACTTTGTTGGTGGATTGCCTGAAAGTGTTCGAGGAGATGTGATTTCTTTTGACCCTCAATCAATGGAAGAGGCTATTCGTATAACTCAGAAACTCATGGTTCAAGTGGTAAAAGGGAAAGCTGCTGTCAACAACAATAACCGTTCAAACAACACCAACTACCACAACACTCGAAACAACAACAACTATAACAACAATCGAAACCGCAACTATCCCAATAACCGAAACAACAACCCAAACAATAACAACAACAAGAGAAGGTTTGATTACAACCAAGGTGGGAATGCTGTTCAGCCGCCACCTAAGAGGCAGGAAGTAGCAAAGGTTTATGCTGCAGGACCAAATGATAGGAAAGGTTACACTGGTAACCTACCTAAATGTGAAAGGTGTCAGAAGCATCATAACCCAGGTCGTTGTCCAGATTTGTGTGGCAATTGCAAGAAGCTTGGTCACCACATCAAAGATTGTAGACTTCCAATCGTGGGTGACAATCAGAAACCACCAGTAACATGTTATGGTTGCGGAGAAATTGGACACTTTAAGAGTGATTGTCCAAAGAAGGGGAAGAATCAAGGAACTGGAAATCAAAATGGAATGGCTCGAGGAAGGGCTTATGTTATGGGAGGAGACGATGTCAAAGAAGACCCGAATGTTGTTGCGGGTACGTTCCTCGTTAATAATCG
Source organism: Artemisia argyi (assembly GCA_030686995.1). Lineage (NCBI taxonomy): Eukaryota > Viridiplantae > Streptophyta > Magnoliopsida > Asterales > Asteraceae > Artemisia > Artemisia argyi. The sequence goes on from JARVZY010000241.1 coordinate 37,021, forward strand.
TTATGCATCCATTTTATTTGATTCAGGAGCGGATAGAAGTTTTGTTTCTATTGCATTTGCACCTTTACTTAACATAGAACCAACCCTATTAGACATTTCCTATATCGTTGAATTAGCCGATGGGTCTTTAGTTAACACCAACACCATTGTTCGTGGTTGCACTATAAATTTCCTAAACCATCCATTCAATATAGACCTTATGCCCGTAGAACTTGGAAGTTTCGACGTTGTTATCGGTATGGATTGGTTATCTCGGCATCGAGCGAGAATTATTTGTGATGAGAAAGTTGTTCACCTTCCTTATAACGGTGAAACTTTGGTTGTTCGCGGAGAGCGAAGTGGAACTAGACTCAGTATTATATCATGCATTAAAACCGAGAAGTACATAAAGAAGGGTTGTTATGCATTCTTGGCTCACATCACGGAGAAGAAGTCGGATGAGAAACGACTTGAAGATGTGCCAATTGTTAAGGAATTTCAAGAGGTTTTTCCGGAAGAATTGCCAGGACTTCCGCCTACACGCCAAGTTGAGTTTCAAATTGAATTAGTGCTAGGAGCTGCACCAATTGCAAGAGCACCGTATAGACTTGCACCTTCGGAGATGCAAGAATTGTCGAATCAACTGCAAGAACTTTTGGATAAAGGATTCATTAGACCGAGTTCATCGCCTTGGGGAGCGCCGGTTTTGTTTGTGAAGAAGAAGGACGGAACTTTCAGAATGTGCATTGACTATCGTGAGCTGAACAAGTTAACGGTGAAGAACCGTTATCCACTCCCCAGAATTGATGACTTGTTCGACCAGTTACAAGGTTCTAGTTTTTATTCCAAGATTGATTTAAGATCCGGTTACCATCAACTTAAAGTTCGGGAAGAGGATATCCCGAAGACGGCATTTAGAACACGCTATGGTCATTATGAGTTTCAAGTGATGCCTTTTGGATTAACCAACGCACCTGCGGTATTTATGGATCTCATGAATAGGGTGTGCAAACCGTATCTTGATAAGTTTGTGATCGTATTCATTGACGATATCTTGATTTATTCCAAGAGTAAGGAAGATCACGAAGAACATCTCAGAACAATCCTGGAACTACTCAAGAAGGAGCAATTGTATGCCAAGTTTTCTAAGTGTGATTTTTGGATACGAAGAGTTCAATTTCTTGGCCATGTTATTGATAGCCAAGGTTTACAAGTCGACCCAGCAAAGATCGAGGCAGTTAAGGATTGGGCTACGCCCAAGTCTCCTACGGAAATTCATCAATTCCTAGGACTTGCCGGATATTACAGAAGATTTATTGAAGGGTTTTCTAAGATAGCAAAATCGTTGACAAAGCTGACACAAAAGAATGAAAAGTACGAGTGGGGAGAAAAACAAGAGTCCGCATTTCAATTATTGAAACAAAAGCTTTGTAGCGCACCGATTTTGTCACTACCTGAAGGTATTGAGAACTTTGTGGTATATTGCGATGCTTCGCATCAAGGACTTGGAGCTGTGCTAATGCAAAACGAGAAGGTGATAGCTTATGCATCTAGACAGCTTAAGATACACGAGAAAAATTGCACTACGCACGACTTGGAGTTGGGTGCGGTAGTTTTTGCCCTCATGATTTGGAGACACTACCTTTATGGTACCAAGTGCGTAATTTTTACCGACCACAAGAGCTTACAGCATATACTCGATCAGAAGGAACTCAACATGAGACAACGTCGTTGGCTAGAATTGTTGAGTGATTACGATTGTGAAATCCAATATCACCCAGGAAAAGCAAATGTTGTAGCAGATGCACTTAGCCGAAAAGAACGACTCAAACCTTTGAGAGTTAGGTCATTGGGAATGACTATCATTTCGCCATTACCATCGAAGATCTTAGAAGCTCAGATTGAGGCTCTCAAAGAAGAAAACCGACCACATGAGAAACTTTATGGTATGCCAGAAAGCGGAAATGGCTTTGTAAAGAGATCAGACGGAGTGTTATGCTTCAAGGACCGAAGTTGGATACCACTCTATGGCGGAGTGCGAGAATTGATTATGCATGAATCACACAAGTCGAAGTACTCTATTCATCCAGGTTCTGATAAGATGTATCAGGATCTCAAAAAGCTTTATTGGTGGCCGAACATGAAAGCAGAAATAGCTACGTATGTCAGCAAATGTCTTACTTGTGCTAAAGTGAAAGCCGAGTACCAGAAACCGTCAGGGTTACTTCAACAACCAGAAATTCCACAATGGAAGTGGGAACGTATTGCTATGGACTTTGTCACTAACCTTCCAAAGACGTCAGGAGGTTTCGATGCTATTTGGGTAATCGTTGATCGACTTACCAAATCAGCTCATTTCATACCCATTAGAGAGACTTATTCAATGGAACAACTTGCTAGACTTTATGTCAAGGAAATAGTCTCAAGACACGGTGCACCAGTTTCCATCATTTCCGACAGAGATAGTCGTTTTACTTCAAACTTTTGGCGGTCATTACAAGATTCTTTTGGATCCAAGTTAGACATGAGCACTGCTTACCATCCTCAGACCGATGGTCAGAGCGAGAGAACTATTCAGACACTTGAGGACATGCTACGAGCATGTGTGATTGACTTTGGAAATGGTTGGGCTAACCATTTGCCGTTGATCGAGTTTTCCTACAACAACAGTTACCATTCGAGCATAAAGGCTGCACCATTCGAGGCACTTTATGGTCGTAAGTGTCGATCTCCAGTTTGTTGGGCCGAAGTCGGTGAAGTACAATGTACTTGCCCAGAAATGGTACAAGAAACAACAGAAAAGATTATTCAGATTCGAGAGAGACTCGAAACTGCTAGAAGTCGATAGAAAAGCTACGCTGATGTTCGACGCAAACCATTGGAATTTCAGGTCGGGGACAAGGTCATGTTGAAAGTCTCGCCTTGGAAGGGCGTGATACGATTTGGAAAACGCGGGAAATTGAACCCGAGATACATTGGACCATTCAAGATCCTGGAGAGGATTGGTCCGGTTGCTTACAAGCTTGAACTTCCATCAGAACTTAGCAACGTACACAACACGTTTCATGTTTCGAACCTCAAGAAATGTCTTTCGGACGAGTCTGCCATAATACCATTAGAAGAAATACAACTCGATGACAAGCTTAACTTTGTGGAAGAACCAGTTGAATTAATGGATCGCGAGATCAAACAGTTGAAACAAAGTCGAATTCCGATCGTGAAGGTTCGTTGGAATTCTCGAAGAGGACCCGAGTTTACTTGGGAACGAGAAGACCAAATGCGACGCAAGTATCCACAACTTTTCACCGAGCCAATTACCGAGACCAACACTAACTGAATTCAGGGACTGAATTCCTTTTTGGATGGGCGACTGTCACAACCCACAATTTCAAGTCATTTTTCCAAACTTCGACATTCTACTATTCACAAATTACTATTCATTGATCACTATTCATCGTTGTACTATTCATCGTTTTTGAGGTCAATTTGACATTCCGAGACACATTCAGAAATTTTACTATTCACTTGACACTATTCATTTCCGAGAGAAAACCACTATTCACGTGCATTATTCATGTCATCGTAAATTTAGTTTACGAGTGTTCAAATTCGCGTAACCGTATTGGTTCAGGAGCGAATTCATGCATTATTATCAGGGACATTTCATACGGACTAGAAATAGTCAGCATATCATCATTAGGGCACTTGCATACTATTCCACTCGTAGGGTATTCAAATTATATTTTTAATATAATTAACGATTTACGTATGTTTATTTTAAATAAACACTAATACGCGAACTATAAATGTGACTAACACGTCCAACACTCCCGATTATGATCCCAATATATTTTTATATTCATTTTTATAATATAAAAATTATAATATTAATTTACCCGGTATTTTGGATATTTATTTCAATTATTAACTTAAGTTTACTAAAATTTCGACGGTTATCGTAGAAATTAAACTATAATTATCTAAACACCCAATAATTTTACCCAACCTATTTTTATAATTTTTATAACTTTATTATGACCCGGTTAACTCCGTTAAAATTTATTTTTAGTTAACCCGGTACCCGGTACATTTTAAAACTACAAATAACACTTAATAATACATTTTACCACCAAAGTCTTACACACATTCCCCCCCCCCCTGCCATTTTTCTTACAAAATTACTAACTCACTCAAGATTCATAAATGCCTCATACTAACTATTTTATATAATAATAATAACACAAATAATACATATCTACTTTACTAAATCTTTTCTATCTCATTTTTCACTTTGCAAGAAACTCATCTATCTCTTTTTCTCTCTTGAAACTCACGGCCACAACCATAAGGAAGAGCAAGACAAAATTATTTCCCAAGATCAAGTGTTATTATAGTTTAGTTAAGTATTTCTTACAAGGTTTTGAAATATAAACTTAAGAATACTAAGGTTTTATCATCTAATCACACCACATCTCAAAGTAAGTTTACAAAAACTCATTTCATAATTTTTACAAAGTTATTACTATGTTTATATATTTTTCTTGCAAGATCTCATGCATATATTGGCTTATACCACTCCATTTTGTATATATTTAACTTTTAAGCCCTAGAAGTGATTTTTGGTTAGATCCTTGTTAGATCTACTTGGTTGTGATGTTTAGGAAACCATGACACCCTAAGAAGGTGTATGGTAGGATTACATTAGTTTTGTGGTGATTGAAAGTGGTTTGAATGAAGATGGAACTAGATTAGAACCCTAGAAATGGTTTTTGAAACATTTGAAATACCTACTGTCCCTATTTTGATTTCGTGGGAAAATCAGTGGTTGATGGCTAATTTTTGACCAAAGATTTAGAAAATACTTTTAAAAACGAAACTTTAGGCGAAAGAACGGATTAAAACGAGCTTATAACGAAGGAGATATGATTTTTGCAAATTTAACGACGAAAACTATTTTTGTAAAAACTGCTTGCTGTTTGGCAGATTTCAATGGGTAAAAAGAGGTATTAAACGTAACCTAGAGGAGCCGAGTTATCAAAAATATACTAGTATACACAAAAACGAATCCGTGGACATAAAGAACGAAGGAAACGAGCCTAAAACGACCGAGTTATACCCGTTTTAACATCGTCAAAACTATATATATATATATATATATATATATATATATATATATATATATATATATATATATATATATATATATATATATATAGTCACAAATAAAAATAATAACGTACGTACTAAATGGTATATTTTCTAGCAACGTTACTAATGACTATTTTCTTAACAAATGAATACGTACGACCCAAGGGAATATTTATACGACTTAGCGACGTTATTTTAAGGTTTTCGATACAAAGAATTTAACGCTAACATTTTCGTACGAGATAATACGACAAGTTATATACTTCTCTAAATGGACTTATTTTCCTAAGTATGGAAACTATTTTACCATGACGATAACTAGTATTTCCAAATTACGAGTGGTATGAGTATCATGTGCATGTGCATTCATTTCATTACGGCTTGATCTAAGTTAGATCATGATTATTCATTTAGGTTGCGGCTAGTACTCGCGCCTCATTGTCCCGACTACTTTTACCTCATTGCACCATCTTTGTACCATCATTTCGAGGTGAGTTTCATAGCCCCGTTTTAATTCTATATTTTGATTTCAAATCCCACGGGGGAGAATACATTGCATTACTTATTTTTGTGTACATGCCTAAGTATAAAATTTCATACATTGCTTAAGTTGCCTTATTTACCACGTCTTGACAAGTCCCCTTTTTATTATTTCATGAACCGTTAATTAAGTTCCAAGCGAGAGTGAGTGAATAGATCTATTGAGGGTGACTCCTCCGTCTGTGTTTGGGTTGCTCCAACAGAATTACAGATGCATTTCATGTCTTTATTATTAGAGTGTCTGGTAAACACTCATTGGGGCCAAGTAACGTCTAGCTTCGAGGTCATGAGCTTAAGAGCCAATGTATATATTTTTCCGGACATCCTATTTATTGACTTTACTTATGGCATATGTACACTAGATTTTAGTTATAAACCTATGATTATTCACCAACTTTATGTTGACCGTTTTTCACAATGTATTTCTCAGGTAACTAAGGCATATTCTCATGGCATTGCATGGAGTCACTTTGTGTATCAAGGATGACGCGTCTCTTTTGGATTTCATGCACTTATGAACTATCGTTTGATTGTACTAAATTATTTCCTTAAACTTTTTCTAACTTTTGGGACCTATGTTTTATAACTCTGAATATTTTGAATGAATCAAACGATGTATTTTCGAAACGACACTTTAGGTCGTTCAATATATCCTTGCTTGTGTGCTATGATCCGTTACACCCTCAGGTATTCCATTCCGCTGCCATTCAGGTATTTTGGGGGTGTGACATCGAGTGTCATGCAGGTCGGAGTGAGAGTAGGTAGAGAAAGTCTTTTCCAGACTGAGTAAGGCATCAGGTTAATGCTTGCGCAAAGATCGGCCAAGGCAAAGCATTCAACCATCCCAGGGAAAATACATGGTATGAGAAATTTCCCGGGATCTCCAAGCTTTTCGGGAAGCTTTTTCAAGAGCACTGCTGAGTAATGCTCATTGAGTGAAGTTTTTGCCATCTCACAGAGTTTTTCTTTGTTGCTTATCAGATTTTTGATTGTCGAAGCAAACTTAGGCATGAGAAGAAGAGCGTCCGCGAAGCTAATATCGAAGTGTAATTCTTGGAAAATTTGATAAAATTATTCCATCTGATGATTAGCTCTTTCGCGGTTCTTTTGATCATACACACGTGAAGGATATGGAATGGAAGGCTTAGGATCATTCTTTGGAATTTCATCAGGACTCACAGGAGGATCAAATACAACTTTCGGCTTACGAGCCGGGACCGGGACAACTTGAGGGTGGACGTTGTTGATACCTCCGCTATTAGTAGGAAGTATCGTGTCCGTAGTAACCTCAGGTTCACGTTCCGCTACCTTAGGAGGAAAAGAAGAGGTAGAGGGAATCGCGGGTCCATTGTATGATACCCCACTTCTGGTAGTGATCGCTTTGACATCGCCCCTCGGGTTAGCGATCGTGTTGCTTGGTAGTGTACCCGAGCCCGAGGGTCGATCATTTAAAGACTTCTGAAGTTCAGAGATCTTGCCGATCAATAACCGATTCGTTTCCTCTTGTGCTTTCATGAATTGTTTTAGCACTTCATCGGAGGAAGACGAGGGTGGAACAACGTTTTGATTTTGAACAGGGGGATTTTGAACACGGTTGTTTTGAAAATTCCGTTGATTTTGATTGTTGTTACCCTGAAAATTGTTTCTCTGATTGAAATTACCCTGATTGTAATTTCCTTGCTTCTGGTTTCTTTGAAAATTTCCTTGAAAACCTTGGTTTTGATTGCCATTTTGAAAATTGTTTTGATTAAACTGGCCTTGATTTTGATTCGGGTTTTGGAAATTTGAGTTTTGACCTTGGTTAAAATTCTTATTCGAGTTACGGTTTTGATTTTGGTTAAAACCGGGAGGTCCGAGAAAATTGTTGGAACGATAGCTTAAGAGATTACGGTCCCCTTGCGGTTGGTAAGAATTACCCCCCGTGTTGTAGGAACCGTTAGCAGCATAAACATTCTCTTGAGAAAATTCAGCAGTAGCTGGACACTCGGAATACAGATGTAGGCCCCCACAAGTTTCACAACTTCGGGCCACGGCTTTCACTTGTTGATTTTGAACCTGATGTTGTATCGTTTGGTTCATTCTCAACACAGCCGTAGAAATATCATCCATCTTTTTCGTAAGAGCAATTATTTCAGGAGATGGTGATGAGGGAGTAACTGAATTACATGACGCATCCCTCTCCGCAGAGGAATCCCAAAAGTTATGATGGGCAGTCATGTTCTCGATTAAGTCATAGCACTCCTCGGGACGCCTTTTCATAAAGGTCCCACCAGCAGCAGCATTGAGAATGTCTCGGTGCCTCAATGTCAGACCATTATAGAAGGTATCTATGATGGTAACTTGTAACATATTGTGGTTAGGGCACCGATCAATAGCTTGCTTATAACGTTCCCAAGCCTCAAAAAGAGACTCATCGGGACGTTGCCGGAAGTTGCTGATATCATTTCGTAACTTGGTAACCATAGAAGGTGGAAAATATTTTGCTAGAAACTTGGTTACCATGTCATCAAAGGTATGAATAGAATTCTTTGGGAGTCGGTCAAACCATGCAGTGGCATGATGAGTGAGAGAATAGGGGAAGAGGTACAGCCGGAGGGCATCATCGGTGACACAATGCTGTTTCATGCTTTGGGTGATGGTAAGGTATTTGTCAAGATGCTTGTTAGCATCGTCACCCGGTAATCCGTGAAATTGACACGAATTCTGGACTTGTTGGATCATGTGGTGCTTGAGGCCAAAGTCCGCAGCCCCAATAGTGAGTGGTGCAATTGGCCCACCCCGCCCTTGCATGGTAGGCTGGCACAACTCCTCCATCGTTCGGAGATCGGGAGCTGGCACATCCCTAGGAGGGTCAGGGGGTGGTAATAGTGGTGGTGGTGGCCCAGCTGCCATTTCGGTTTCTATATCAGAACGTAGCTCGGGTACGTTTTTCTGTTTTTTATTCTTTGTTTGAGACCGAGTGCGCATGCACTAAAAACAATTTTTCAACACAAGTTCGAGGCAAAACCACAGTGAACTTAAACCAGAAATCACAAGTGAATGGCTTCTTTGAAAAAGGTACACCACTCACAGGGATATAAAGGCAAGTTTTAATCTTAAGTTTGGGAACTTATTATGGGTTTATTAATTAATTTGAAAAACTGCTTTTAGACTTATGGGTGTGTGTGCAGAAAACTTGGGAAATATTTTTGGAACTGATTCGTTAACCGAAATCGTCCCTTTAAGATTACTCGCAGGCTGGCGGGAGGAAGTAAATAAGTTTCCTCTTCAGTTCGCAATTTAATGTCAGAACTTACCTTAAACCAACTGTTTCAGGTTGTAATCTTAAAGAACACGAAGTAATTTAACTTCATAGTTTGTTTTTGATTGTTTTTAATTTTTTGGTGTTTTTCAACACTTCAGGAGAAGCATTAATGAACGTTTTTCTGATATGATTATATTTTTACAAAAACTTTTTACAAATTTGTGTGAAATTTGTACAGGGAGGGTTTTGAAAACCACTAAACTTAAAACGATTTTGTAAAACACGCAACAACCTCCCCGGCAGGGCGCCAAATTTTGATTGGACCCGAACTAGTCAACTTTTATTAGTCAACCACTTGTGAATGGTCAACCGTAAAAGTCAAACTAATCAAGCCAATACTCCGTGGATAGTGTAGTGTTTCCCCGGGTCGTTAAAGTCCCAGCGAGATTGAAATGGTGCTTTGGAAATCGTTTATGAGTGAGTGGCACTGAGGACAGTAGCCCAGATGATATGGAATTGATTTTGCTACTGTTATTTTGGTATTGGTACACAGATATAATATTCACAAAAATCAGATACCAGATATATGCACAAATTCACAATTAAGATCACGTAACGGACTGGAAAAGTGGGGTTTTGGTATTTAACAAACTACAGGGGGTGCTTTTGACACTTTTTAAAACTTAAAATTAAAAATGAAAATGAAATTATGAAAATGATTAAAATACTATTTAAATATTATTTAATTAATTAAACTATTTAAAATCTAAATTAAAATCTAATTTAAATTAACTAAAAATGACAAATGATTTAAATTAAACTAAAAATTAGCAAAAATAATTTCTAAACCTAAATTAGAACTTGAAGAAAGTATAAAAAATAAAAATAAATATTTTTGTCTTTTTGTGGTTTTGTTATTAATTAAAAACTATTTAACTTAATTAAACTAATTAAACTACTTTTAATTAATATTAATACTAAATTAACTTAGAAAATTAAGATAAAATTTATAAAATTACTTAACCATCACAGGAATCCTACAAAATTATAAAAACTCTAAAAATTATGTTTTAAGATTAAACCACTAATTATTTACCTTTTAATTAACTTAAGTCTATTTTAAACAAATAAAATAAGAAAAATAGAAAATGAACAGTAGAATCTCAAAATATATTTTCTAAAAACCTATTATACTATATTAGAGCTAGGAAAAATATAAAAACTAAGTTTTACTTTATAAAAACAAAATAAGCTATTTATTACTTAATATTAATTAATAATAAAGAAAATTAAAATTAAATCTAATAAATACTAAATAGTAATATAAAAATCTGAAAAAATTATCAAAATTACTTTACTATATAAGGTATTTAATAAAAATATAAAAACACTAGTTACTTAATTAAAATCTAAAAATGAAAATTAAAATTAAATTGAATTAAATAGAAACTATCACTTATTTTAACTTTGAATTTTTTGGATTTTTCTTTTACAGAACTATTTTATAACTTAAAATAACAAACTTTTGTGAAAACACTTTTCAAGATAGCTTATAAATAAGCTATAAGCACCCCCTTGGCTTACATAGTTGACTTATGTTGACTGTGTGGTCAATTTAGGTCAAATGGCTTTGGGTGGGGTCCACAATGGTTAAAATGGGTACAAACAAGGTTGAAAAACTTGAATAAGCCAAGAACAACAAGAAAATAAGCACAATTAAGCTATTAAAAACCAAATAAGCACTTTTGCAACTTGAAACTGAACTCAAAAATGGGACAATCTTTATGGCTAATTCCAGGTGGGGTCCACTGAGTCTTAGGTCAAACAAGTGGTCAATGTCTGATCCCTGGTAGGAGGGGTGTTGAGGGGAACCAAAAACAATGGCTTTGGACCACTGTAGTAGCCACAAAGCACCACAAAAGGTGGTGGTGTGAGGGTGAACTGCTGAGACAGGGCAAGTATCTTGCCCTGCAGGTCTCTTTGAGGCCTGGTGGGACCCAGTAAACAAAATCTATAAAATCTAGAAAAAAATCTTAAAAATCAACAACGTGGTAGAGATTAAGCTTGTAAAAGCTCAGACTCTAAAACCTTATACCAAACAAGTTACAGACCTCCAAAGTTTGATCAAAATTCACTGAGACAGCTTTTGACTTTTAAAGAAAACTAAGCAATTTGACTTTTGTGAATTTGTGATGAATCCTAATAACTAATGATGATATAATAAGACTTATTAAGACTAAATTAAGCTGTATTGAACACTAATGAACCAACATGATGTACATTCAAGTCCAAATTTCTAACAGTTAACTAATAGGCTTGGATTAATTGAAGTTTTGACTTTTTAATGTTTAGGTTGCCAATTTTATACTTCCTAAGGTCTAACTAAACATGATGCAAGTTAATGAAACAAGTATCCAAGTCAAACACCCACAAGAAACCTCAACAGTGGATTAAACCAAACACCCCTTTGCACACAGTTATGAAAGATGTTTGATGAGTTTTACTTATTAAGCATTCAAATCTGTTTCCAAACTCTTAAATATGAATCCCTAAGATGATTAAAACTCAGAACACAGATTACATACATTAACTCACAAGAAAACAAGGTATGGCTGTTTAGGCACTTTTGAACACAGATTATGGTTTAACAAGAGATTACTAATGATAAGCTATTAATTTTTATCACACAATCTAACTAACAACAAGCAATCAACACAAATTCCACACAACAACAATTAATCACAGAGATCACTAGATATTAAAATTTAAGAGAAATTTCAAATTTAACAAGTCTTACAAGATTGCCCTCAGCATGAACAGAGGGCTTTCCTTATGAAGCCTATCTTTAGATAGGCTAATTCCAGCTCCAAGCTTGCCCTTTTTCACTTCATAAACCTGCAATCAAACTCAAGAACACACAAGTTGACCAATGTTGACTTTTTATTCTATTTTTGATTTTCTTTACTAAGTAGTGTTTTAAAAATCTCTACAAGCTTGAATAAGCTTTAGGGAGCTTATATGAGCCTAACTCAGTCCATAATCCCACACACCATTCACACTTGAGCAATTCGAATGCCTTGAAATTGAGTAAATTGCAAAGATGAAAATTAAACTTGGAATTTGAGATTTTAAAAATTCAAAAGGTTCACATTACACTACTAATACTGATACAATACTTGAATTAGAAAAGATTATACTAATTTGCTTGAAAATTTAAATTCGATACAACTTTTAACTAAAATAAACTACACATTCTTCATCTTGCACTCTTTTCCTTTTATAGCTGATAATTAGGGTTCCCAGATGCATCCTCATCATTTCCCACCTCTCTCTGATGAAATTGGTCCACTCCTGAGCTGCCACGTGGTTTTGGCAGGAAAGAAACAATTTGCAGATTACTCTGATACACGCAATTGGGGGGGGGGGGCAGCATTAATTGTGGTGTGAAAGGGTAGGTGTAGGGAGGTGATGATGGGTTTTGCAAGTGGTGGTGGTAGGCAATACCAGGTGGTATTGGTCTGTGAGGGGGGGGGGTGGTTTTGGTGGGAAGGTGGTAATGGAGATGGTGGTGTTTGACTGGGGTTGACCAGGTCAAATATTTGACCCGGGCTAAAACTATTAAGGGTGCGTTGGGTTTAATGGAGTGGGCTGGGTAATTTTGGGCCCAAAATGGATTTAGGTATTGGATTGGATTTGGTTTAGCTTATTTTGGATCCGGTTTAGTTATTTCACACAAGGACCTATTTTGTAATTTTGGGAAAGTTGAGGGTGTAGTCTTGGCATGTTTCTAATTTGTTTTCAAGGGTGTATAATGCCATATCATGAATAGTACAAGGTCCTTGATGATTTTTCAATTTATTTTTCACCAGGGACTGAAACTGTCAAACTTTCAAACTTCAGGGACCATTTGTGTAATTTTCACCAAACTTTCCACCAAGGACCAATCCTGTCATAAAAGGTTAGTGCAAGGACAAAATTTGTTTTTCTCAAAGTTTTTCATATCCCAGGGACCATTTTTGACAATTTTCAAAGTTTAGGGACTAAACTTGACATTTTGTGAAACTTTTCACCAAAGGACTATTTATGTAACTTTTTGATTTATAAGGACCTTTGGTGACTTTTTCAAGTTTTTAGAATGACCAGGGACTAGATTTGACAACTTTTGAAAGTTGGGGGACTGAAACTGCCAATTATGCAAACTTTGTGCGTTTTTCATCTGTTTTTGGTATTTTTGCATTTGAGACATGTAAAACACTTTCCTGGGATATTTTCACTATTTTGATTCATTATTGAGTGTTTTTTGGATGTTTTGGCAGCTCAGAAATGGTAAAAATGATGAGTATTTACACACTCATCAGCAAACAACAATGATAATGGAAAACATAATTAAGATAGAATCATCAAACCAATACATGATGTTTATGGAGTGATTGAAACCCTCTAAGTTGCTGGAAAAACACCCACCTAAACCCAGGAATCGACCATAGGGTTTAGGGCTTACAAAAAGTGAAGTTATGATATTATATTTATAGGCATGTTTTCTGTCGGCAAGGCTTGATGGCGTCAGCTCGTTCTCTTGACGACGTCACGACCATTTTTTCACCAAATTGTAGATCTCTTCGTCCTCTTCGCGTGGGCTTTTGACTCACCTAAATCCGAGTTCGTATGCAAAAGTTATGACCAAAACAATATCAGCTACTCCGCGCGCAAGTTTTGACAAGTTAAAACGTGACGGCCTTGGGTGACGCCTTCAAGTTCTCTCTGGGCCGTCACCACTTTTACTCTTGACGCCGTCACCAAAGTGCTCTTGACGCCGTCAGGTACTGTTCCCAGCATGGAAAATTAAGACTTTGGCGTTTTCTTCACTTTTATGCTCCAAAAACGTCCGAATTGCTTCCTTTTCCAGATTTCTCTCCCAAAGTACCTAAAATCACAAAAGGAACGATTTAGGGTAATATTTGATCAAATAAATTCGAATTCGGGCTTAAATGACCCCTAAAAACGGATCATTTTTCGCCTCATCATATACCCTTACACTTGAGATTTGCTTGTCCTCAAGCAAATGCGCTTTTATTCTACTCAAAAGACAAGTTAGGGGTCATTTAACACTAATATAAAAGTAATTACAACAAATAATCGTTCCACTAAAGACCAATAGACAAGCACGGAGGTCATACACAAGCACCTCACAAATAGTGTTTAGATACTCACATCTCTCGGGTGTAATAAAGTGTAAATTACAATATGGAAACGGAAGATATCTCTCACTACCTGTCATAGCAAAATAGATTACCATACGCTTGGGAAAGGATCAAATCTCCACCACATGGCGTAAGCACCTAGGATAAACTATCAAAGAGGTCTTTTTAAAGGGTTGTAACGTTAGGTATAGGGATATGAAATACACGGTTTTGTTGGATAAAGGAAGTTTTTACTGGTGGCGAGTTAACAATCTTAGTCAATTACATGTACAATATGGCGTTGCTAAGCCAAGACTAGACTCGACTTATGCTAATAAATGAAAAATAACAAAAACATAAAATAAACGTAGAATGAAACGGGATGGTAGTCCGTATGTTTTTTCTCTTTTTCCTTTTTTCTATTTTTTTTTTCTTTTCTTTTTCTTGATTTTTCGATTTTTTTTTTTTTTTTTTTTTTTTTTTGCATACACTCTTACCCTACCATCCAAAATAATACATCATAGGGAATGAACATTCCCCTTACACTTGAATCTTTACATACTTTACAATTAACTAATCTAATGACTCGAATTAAGAAAATCAAAACACTTGGAGCACTTTTAAGATTAACGTACATATGGGGGTAATATGTGATGTTCTTCCCCATTACTCCATAAAGTAAGTACTTACCCATGAGTCCCAATCGTCCCAAAACAATATGTACAAGGATATGACTCGACTTAGCAACCATGTAATCAATTAGAAAGTTAACTTAGGGTTTAACAAATAACAATAATGCACTAAAAATGAGCGCATACACGGAAGGCTAAGGCGATTTGGGTGTACATTTAAGTGGGGTGTAACAAATTCTTCCTTTAAGTAAAATGCTTAAAGTTAGAAACGAAAAGATAGGCTCGGAGGGGTATACTAGGGTATCGTGTACTAAAAATGAGTACAACGCTAAGAGTGTGGGAAAAATTAGTTGACTTAACTAGCCAAGTAATATGACTTAAATGGTCAAGTAATTATGATACGGGTTTAACACAAGGGTAATCCTAATGCCTCTTATCATGTAGTAAATCCTACTACACGAATGTAGTCTCACTAGCGGTCTCGGGATGCATCACTAACGCAAGTTCTAGAATCTAAATGCTACCGGTACACTCATAAGCAATAATAATGAATGCTTTTCCTATCAAATCTAAAGGCGAACCTCACATATTTGGGTGGAAAATTTTTCTGAAACTACAGTTATGTGCTAGTTATACAATCTCCTATCCATGAGACGCTTGCTATGGCTAAAGTTTCACTCCTAAATGTTGTAAAAAATTTTAAATTTGGCGCTAAAATTAAACTAACAAGTATTTCTCATAGTTTTATTACACATCTACCATCAAACAAAACAAACTCAAGCGAAAGTGCATATGTAAGGTATCATCTTTTTACCCTCCCCTTACACTTAGGATGAACGTTGTCCCCAATGTTCAAGTAAAGAATGTAAAAGTGAAAAAGTTAAAAAGAATGAAATCAAATACTTCCCTAATTCGCTCGGTATGGATAATAAGGTGGCCAGGTTAAATCTTCCTCCAAGAAAATGAACAATCAAAGCTT
Source organism: Artemisia argyi (assembly GCA_030686995.1). Taxonomy (NCBI): domain Eukaryota; kingdom Viridiplantae; phylum Streptophyta; class Magnoliopsida; order Asterales; family Asteraceae; genus Artemisia; species Artemisia argyi. The sequence continues at coordinate 52,723 of JARVZY010000241.1, forward strand.
TCCTTCCAGAATATAAATCATCTTCTTGTCAAACATAACCTGTAAATCCTGAGAAAACAAACAAAAACCCAAAGCATCAACCCGAACAAAGATAACTCACAACTAGATGTAATTCCAGACTTAGGAATAGAAACAAAACAATTAAAGATATAATGCTTGTGGAATGAATGTTTGCAGATTTCCCGGAGTTTATAAAACTAAAGAATCAACAAAAACTTTAAGACTCCGGTATAAACAAAACTAGCAAAATTTCCAGAATTTTACACATGACGCCGTCAAGAGTAAACTCGTGACGCCGTCAGAAGTGACCTGCAGAAATTCTTATGTTAAGTTTCCGGAAAATTTCTGGAAAAACTACGTCTTACTTCCTGGAAAATCCTGCAAAACATCATTACGACTCGATACAAGCATTTGACTCTAACAAGTACTAATACACATGTCCATTTAATATTGTTGTGGTTCATGCTCAATTTCATTCTTATAAACAAATTTGGATCTCCCTTACACTTATCTTTTGCAAAATACCTTTATATGCAATTAAGACGAAGTTAAAAACAAAATAAAGCATTTTCACAATTTACTTTGAAACATGAGCTACAAACAATAAAAATAAAACATGCATACGGAAACAAATAAAATCAAACAAATAAACAAACAAATAAAAACATACAAAACATGGGTTGCCTCCCAAGAAGCGCTTGTTTTTGTTCGAGTCACGAGCCTGACTCTACCCTTATTTAACGGAAATAGGGGAGGTTCTCCCTACACTTAGGATTAAGTGTGGGTGAAAGTAGCGATACACACCCTTAGGGTGTGAATATGCCACGTGAGGTGAAGGGGGTGAGTGAATGGCTTCCTTCATCCTAAAACTACCCGGATAATATTGGTTGATGGGTGGGTCGGTTCCTCTTTTGTCTCCTAGAAATATATCTAAGGATGGAAAGGTGTGTAAAGATTGAGGTTCCGGTTCATCAACACTAGGAAATTCCCTAGAACTAGGAGTAAGGTTATCACTACAAGTGTTCAAACCTATATCCTCAAGTGGTGCCTGGTCCAAGGGTTCTACCTCCATTGGAATTCCTAAAGTTTCTTCTACTTCTTCCGGGTAAGTCACGGGCGGTGCGTGTGCCTCAAATGATGGTTGAGTATTTTGTGGGCTTATGTTATTCACCTCATCATTCCATGTGTCAGGATCTAGCCCTAACATTCTCCCAAGTATCTCACGTGCTTCTCTAGGCATCTCAACTTCTATATCCGAATCATAAGGGTCATCCTCAATATTCTGACTGCTATATACAAATTGCCCAAGAGATTCATCATCTGTTTCTTGAGATTCATCATCGTCGATCATAAAACCTAGGTCTTTTTTATCAATGTGATCATGCTCGGCTAAATCCTCCTCAATTGTTTTCTTAGGTAGTGATAATAGCAAACCTAGTGCTTCATCCAACTTATGATTTGTTGCAATGGCTCTCTCCATAATTCCTTGGAAAACTAGGTCGCATTTCCTATTGGCCTCACTAAAACTAGATCTTAAACATGGAGGTTGTTCATAAGAATCTATCCTAGGTGAAGGCTCATATGATTCATAGGTGTCTCTAAATGAGGTATTTTGAACTCTTTGGTGTGTTAGCCGCTCAACCCTATCTTGCAATCTTAGAAGTCTAAGTGTAGAGTCCATTTGAAGCAAATTACAAACAAAATCACAAAGAAAAGATAGACTACGAGAAAGCTACAAAAGAAAAAATCTCACTTGATAGGAATCTAATGAGTAGACCTAATAAAAATCAAATTCAACCTGAACAATAACTATTCCCCGGGCTGCGGCGCCAAAAACTTGATGCGTGGGAATCGCAACAGGCTTTACCTCTCGAGGGATCTCGAGAAGCTTACAACCCCCACCAGGCAGTGTACCTGATCGTTGTAGTATAGTATAGTGACAAGTACCGGGGGATTGATCGTTCAGCTAGGAATAGTGTCATTAGGATTGAAATTAATCTAACTAGGTCTAAAGGTGAAGGATGATTCTTTTTATATTTTTATATTTTATGAAAAGCAAGTAAACATCTCGGGTATTGGTAGAGTGGGCGGAATTAGTTGCTAATCAACTAACCCAAAAGCTACTAATTAAACTAATAAACAAGAAAATAAACTAAGGTTCTACAAGATAAGTGAAGCATGTCTACCCATGATATGTTACTCCTTGCTAGCTATCCAATCCTACCTATTGAATTGTAACCTTGTTTTAATTGACGGGTTGTATTCCTTAATACCATTCATGGGGTATCGCACATAACTCCCCAATTCTATGAGCTTTTATCTCCTCCTATACCATGCCCAGCACAACCATAGGGATTGTAAACAGTGGCTCATGCATTAAATACAACCAATAAAGACCTTAGTGCAATAGGTTCATGTTTCCTAAGACGTTCAAGCATGTTACCATTTGGAGATCTGCCAGTTTTCTTAAGCCTAACATATAAATCATTCAATCAAAACAAGAATCAATAGGAAACAAGGATTATAAACTAAACCAACTAGATCTATTGAAGTTGTCACGCCTTAATTGATGGAGATAGACACAACATCAACAAGAAATCAATGAGATCTAATCAATTATATACAAGTTTCACATAATCATAAGTAGACACAAGGTGAATTAGCAAATCATCATCAAAGAAGAGCAAACAACAATGATAATGGAAAACATAATTAAGATAGAATCATCAAACCAATACATGATTTTTATGGAGTGATTGAAACCCTTTAAGTTGCTGGAAAAACACCCACCTAAACCCAGGAATCGACCTTAGGGTTTAGGGCTTACAAAAAGTGAAGTTATGATATTATATTTATAGGCATGTTTTCTGTCTGCAAGGCTTGACGGCATCAGCTCATTCTCTTGACGCTGTCACAACCATTTTTTCACCAAATTGTAGATCTCTTCGTCCTCTTCGCGTGGGCTTTTGAATCACCTAAATCCGAGTTCGTATGCAAAAGTTATGACCAAAACAATATCAGCTACTCCGCGCGCAAGTTTTGACAAGTTAACACGTGACGGCCTTGGGTGACGCCTTCAAGTTCTCTCTGGGCCGTCACCACTTTTACTCTTGACGCCGTCAGGTACTGTTCCCAGCATGGAAAATTAAGACTTTGGCGTTTTCTTCACTTTTATGCTCCAAAAACGTCCGAATTGCTTCCTTTTCCAGATTTCTCTCCCAAAGTACCTAAAATCACAAAAGGAACGATTTAGGGCAATATTTGATCAAATAAATTCGAATTCGGGCTTAAATGACCCCCTAAAAACGGATCATTTTTCGCCTCATCAACGCCCTACCTTCATGACGCCGTCAAAACTCTTCTGGGTCGTCATGGAATTTTACTCTTGACACCGTTACGGAACTACTCTTGACGCCGTCATGCACTGTTCCCAGCATGGAAAATTAAGACTTTGGCGTTTTCTTCACTTTTATGCTCCAAAAACGTCTGAATTGCTTCCTTTTCCAGATTTCACTCCCAAAGTACCTAAAATCACAAAAGGAACGATTTAGGGCAATATTTGATCAAATAAATTCGAATTCGGGCTTAAATGACCCCCTAAAAACGGATCATTTTTCTCCTCATCATATACCGTTACACTTGAGATTTGCTTGTCCTCAAGCAAATGCGCTTTTATTCTACTCAAAAGACAAGTTAGGGGTCATTTAACACTAATATAAAAGTAATTACAACAAATAATCGTTCCACTAAAGACCAATAGACAAGCACGGAGGTCATACACAAGCACCTCACAAATAGTGTTTAGATACTCACATCTCTCGGGTGTAATAAAGTATAAATTACAATATGGAAACGGAAGATATCTCTCACTACCTGTCATAGCAAAATAGATTACCATAGGCTTGGGAAAGGATCAAACCTCCACCACATGGCGTAAGCACCTAGGATAAACTATCAAAGAGGTCTTTTAAAGGGTTGTAACGTTAGGTGTAGGGATATGAAATACACGGTTTTGTTGGATAAAGGAAGTTTTACTGGTGGCGAGTTAACAATCTTGGTTAATTACATGTATAATGTGGCGTTGCTAAGCCAAGACTAGACTCGACTTAAGCTAATAAATGAAAAATAACAAAAACATAAAATGAACATAGAATAAAAAGGGATGGTAGTCCGTATGTTTTTTTTTTTTTTTTTTTTTTTTTTTTTCTTTTTTTTTATATATTTTTTTCTTTTTCTTTATTTTTTCGATTTTTTTTTTTTTTTTTTTTTTTTTGCATACACTCTTATCCTACCATCCAAAATAATATATCATAGGGGTTGAACATTCCCCTTACACTTGAATCTTTACATACTTTACAATTAACTAATCTAATGACTCGAATTAAGAAAATCAAAACACTTGGAGCACTTTTAAGATTAACGCACATATGGGGGTAATAATATTATGTTCTTCCCCATTACTCCACAAAATAAGTACTTACCCATGAGTCCCAATCGTCCCAAAACAATATGTGCAAGGATATGACTTGACTTAGCAACCATGTAATCAATTAGAAAGTTAACTTAGGGTTTAACAAATAACAATAATGCACTAAAAATGAGCGCATACACGGAAGGGCTAAGGCGATTTGGTTGTACATTTAAGTGGGGTGTAACAAATTCTTCCTTTAAGTAAAATGCTTAAAGTTAGAAACGAAAAGATAGGCTCGGAGGGGTGTACTAGGGGTTTCGTGTACTAAAAATGAGTACAACGCTAAGGGTGTGGGGAAGATTAGTTGACTTAACTAGCCAAACAATATGACTTAAATGGTCAAGTAATTATGATACGGGTTTAATCACAAGGGTAATCCTAATGCCTCTTATCATGTAGTAAATCCTACTACACGAATGTAGTCTCACTAGCGGTCTCGGGATGCATCACTAACGTAAGTTCTAGAGTCTAAATGCTACCGGTACACTCATAAGCACTAATAATAAATGCTTTTCCTATCAAATCTAAAGGCGAACCTCACATATTTGGGTGGAAAATTTTTCTGAATATACGGTTATGTGCTAGTCATACAATCTCCTATCCATGAGACGCTTGCTATGGCTAAAGTTTCACTCCTAAATGTTGTAAAAAATTTTAAATTTGGCGCTAAAATTGCACTAACAAGTATTTCTCATAGTTTTATTACACATCTACCATTAAACAAAACAAACTCAAGCGAAAGTGCATATGTAAGGTATCATCTTTTTACCCTCCCCTTACACTTAAGATGAACATTGTCCCCAATGTTCAAGTAAAGAATGTAAAAGTGAAAAAGTAAAGAGAATGAAATCAAATACTCCCCTGATTCGCTCGGTATGGATAATAGGATAGCCAGGTTAAATCTTCCTCCAAGAAAATGAACAATCAAAGCTTCCCTTCCAGAATATAAATCATCTTCTTGTCATACATAACCTGTAAAACCTGACAAAATAGACAAGACAACCTCGCGTAAAATCGGCGGCATCCTATATAAGTTACTAAATCCTAGAAAACAAGATAAGATATAATGCTTGTGGAATGAAGTTTGTAGATCTCCTGGAGATTATAAAACTTAATAATTCACAAAAACCATAAGACTCCGTTAGAAAAACAAAACCGGTAAAATTTCCAGATTTTAACTCCTGACGCCGTCAAGAGTAAACTCCTGACGCCGTCAGAATTGACCTGCAGAAATTCTTATGTTAAGTTTCTGGAAAATTTCTGGAAAAACTTGGTCCTACTTCCTAGAAAATCCTGCAAAACTTCATTGTGACTCAATACAAGCATTTGACTCTAACAAATACGAATATACATGTTCATTTAATATCGTGGAGAATCATGATCGGTTTGTTTCTTAATAACATATTTGGGGTTTCCCCTTACACTTATCTTTTGCAAAAATACCTTTAGGTGTAGTTAAGACTAGGCCAAAACAACAAAGTAAAGTATTTCCACTATTTAGTTTAGAAACATGATCTACCAACAATAAAAATAAAGCATGCATACGGAAGAAAATAACAAACAAACAAATAAAATCACACAAAACATGGGTTGCCTCCCAAGAAGCGCTTTTCTTTATTTACGAGTCTTGTAGCTAGACTCAAGGTCATGTGTTACTACGTGACTTCATCATCAAACGTCACATCCTCCTCACTAATCATTTCATTGTTATTTTCTTGGTAGTGTTTTACACGTTGCATGTTAACAGTGGACTCCCTACCTTCATCATCTATTAACACTACCGCTCCAAATTTAGAAGAATTCTTTACCGTGAACGGTCCATACCATCTAGACTTAAGTTTTCCCGGAAATAATCTCAACCGAGAATTGTATAATAGGACCTTGTCTCCCTCTGAAAATTCTTTGGGTTTCTTAATTCCCTGGTCATGCCATCTTTTAGCTCTTTCTTTATATGTGATGGAGGATTCGTAGGCTTCTAGTCTAAGCTCATCAAGCTCGTGTAATTGCAAAAACCTATTATTTCCAGCAGTTGTGTAATCTAAGTTGCATGCCTTAAGCGCCCAATAAGCCTTGTGTTCTAATTCAACCGGTAAGTGACATGCCTTACCATACACCATGCGGAATGGGGTCGTTCCAATAGGTGTTTTGTAGGCGGTTCGGAATGCCCATAAGGCTTCGTCGAGTTTAAATGACCAGTCCTTTCTGTTTTGACTAACCGTTTTTTCAAGTATTCTTTTAATAGCTCTATTGGTGTTTTCGACTTGGCCATTGGTCTGTGGATGATAGGCGGTGGAGAATCGATGAGGTACTCCATACCTCTTCATGACCTTTTTCCATTTGTGCATTGCAAAAATGTGTTCCCCTATCACTGATGAGAGCTTTCGGAATCCCGAATCTTGTGAAAAGCTTTTTCAGGAAATGAATGACTACTCTTGCGTCATTGGTCCTAAGGGCTTGTGCCTCAACCCATTTTGAAACATAGTCAATGGCGACTAATATGTACTCGTTTCCCCCTGAAGATGGAAAGGGTCCCATGAAGTCAATCCCCCAAACATCGAATACCTCACAAACTTGTATAAAGTTATGAGGTGCTTCATCCCTATGTGATATATTTCTGGCTCGTTGACATGCATCGCACGCCTACACCATTTCTTTTACATTACGGAAAATTGTGGGCCAATAGAATCCCGCATCGAGAATCTTTCAGGCGGTAACGTTTATCCCATGATGCCCGCCAGAGGGACCAGAGTGACATTCCCTCATAATCTTTACTGCCTCGTTTTCCGAAACACAACGCCTTATAATGTGGTCATGACACCTTCGGAATAAAAAGGGTTCATCCCAAAAGTAGTATTTTAGCTGGGAAAAGAACCTCTTCCTCTCGTACTTAGTCAGGTGTTCAAGAACGAGTCTACTTGCGAGGTAATTAGCAAAATCGGCGTACCACGGCTCTGAGTCACTCACTAACATGAGTTGTTCGTCAGGAAATGAATCCCTAATCTCACTTCTATCGTGCTCATCCAAGGGATTTTCGAGACGAGATAGATGATCTGCGGCCAGATTTTCTGCTCCCCTCTTATCACGAATCTCAACATCGAATTCTTGTAGCAACAAGATCCACCGAATTAGTCGTGGCTTAGCATCCTGCTTCGCGAAGAGATATCTAAGAGCCGAGTGATCAGTGAAGACGACTGGTTTTGAAAGGACAAGATATTATCGGAATTTGTCGAATGCAAACACTACGGCCAATAGTTCTTTCTCGGTGGTGGAGTAGTTCTCTTGAGCGGGATTCATGGTTTTGCTAGCGTAGTAAATAGGTTGGAAAAGGTTGTCACGTCGTTGACCTAATACAGCCCCGACAGCGAATTCGCTAGCGTCACACATGATTTCGAATGGTAACTCCCAGTTGGGTGTGATCATGATTGGAGCTTGAGTGAGTTCCCTTTTTAAGAGATCGAATGCATCCTTGCATTCTTGGGAAAAATCGAACAGAGCATCCTTCACAAGTAATTGAGTCATTGGCCGAGCGATTTTGGAGAAATCTTTGATGAATCTCCGATAAAACCCAGCATGCCCCAAGAAGCTGCGTATTGCTTTGACAGTTGTGGGGTATGGTAACTTAGATATAGCTTCAACTTTAGCTTGGTCTACCTCTATTCCATTTCCTGAGATCTTATGTCCTAACACAATCCCTTCCTTCACCATGAAATGACATTTTTCCCAGTTTAGCACCTAGTTGGTTTCCTCACACCGTTTAAGCATCTTTTCTAGATTAGCAAGACAGCGGTCGAAGGAGTTCCCGAAGACTGAAAAGTCATCCATGAATACTTCCATGCTGTCTTCCATGAGTTCGTGAAAGATTGCGGTCATGCATCGCTGGAAAGTGGTGGGGGCATTACATAGCCCAAAAGGCATCCTTTTGTAGGCGAATGTTCCATAAGGGCAGGTAAACGTGGTCTTTTCTTGGTCCTCAGGTGCTATGGGAATCTGAAAATATCCAGAGAATCCATCCAAGAAGCAATAGTACTCGTGTCCCGATAATCTCTCTAACATCTGATCAATGAATGGTAAGGGAAAGTGATCTTTCCTCGTGGCATCATTGAGCTTTCGATAGTCGATGCATACCCGCCATCCAGTGACAGTTCTCTGGGGCACCATCTCACCCTTGTCATTCTTTACTACAGTCATTCCACCCTTTTTAGGTACAACCTGCACAGGACTGACCCATGGGCTATCCGAGATCGGGTAAATCAATCCTGCATCCAAAAGTTTTATGACTTCTTTCTTCACTACTTCCTTAATGTTAGGGTTCACGCGCCTCTGGGGTTGCACGGTAGGTTTATAATCTTCTTCCATGAGAATCTTATGTGTGCAAAAAGTCGAGTCAATCCCCTTAATGTCGGCTACACTCCATGCAAGCACCCCCTTGTATTTTTTTAGGACCTCTAAGAGTTTAACTTTTTATTCATGTTTCAAGGAAGAGTTTATGATTACCGGGAGTTGACTCTCTCCCTGAAGGAAGGCATATTCCAAATGGTTAGGAAGCTCCTTAAGATCTACGTCAGGAGGCTCGATAATAAAAGGTTTGAGCTTGTTTTCAGGCTTTCAGAGCTCGAGCTGTTCCGTTGCATCTTGTCTGGGGTAGAAGGAGACTGCATTAACATCCTCCATCTTTTCCACCTCTAACAAAGGCAGAAAACTTTCGTCTCGTAGCCAGCCTTTATCGATCCGTTCATCGACACAACTATCAATGACATCTGTGAGTTCATCTACTTCCCCGATAAAATAGAGTCGGTTGGCTGCTTCGAGGGAGAGGTCCATAGAATCCTTAATGTCGAAGGTTGTGCTATCGTCTCCCACTCGTAATGTTAATTTGCCATCGTAGACATCGATGACAGCACGAGCGGTAGCAAGAAATGGTCTACCTAAGATGATGGGTACCAAGTCATCCTCTTCCATATCCAGGATTATGAAGTCAACCGGGAATTTGAATTTCCCGACTTTGACTAGCACATTCTCGCATATCCCTACGAGGTACTTAACCGATCTATCGGCTAGTTGGATGTTCATACGGGTAGGCTTCAATCCAGAGTATCCTAGTCTACAGAACATAGAGTGAGGCATGAGATTTATACTTGCTCCTAAATCAGCAAGAGCATTCTTGATTGATAGAGGTCCTATGGAGCAAGGCAAGGTGAAGCTGCCCGGATCGTCTACCTTCTTTGGCAGCCCTCGATGGGTCACCACTGAGCATTCTTCCCCCAGGGTCACAAGACCCTCGAGTTTCTTCATGTTAGCAAGTAGCTTTTTGAAGTATGTGCTATACTTTGGCATGT
>JARVZY010001842.1:0-57933 GCA_030686995.1 Artemisia argyi
AATCACCCGATCCCAAATTTCGTTTTATTACAGATTTCACGCCTCGTTGGGAAATACGACCCGAGGATACATTGTACTCCACGGAGCATTAGTCTAAGCTGTTTTTGACTTGTTGACCTTGGTCAATATTATCTGACGGTTTAGTACTGATCAAATTTTGGCGCCGCTGCCGGGGAGGTGTGCTGCGTACAACGAATTTGGAAGCATACGTGGTTCTGAATATCAACTCACTGTACAAATACCATCAGTCTGTAAATTTTTGTAAAAATAAATATCATAACTGAAAAGTTCACTAACACTTTTCCTAAAGTGTTAAAAACACCAAAAAAATTAAATAACAACAAAATAAATCGTGAAGTTAAATTACTTCGTTTTCTTTAAAATCACAACCTATACAGCTGGTATAAGGTAAGTTCTGACATTAAATTGCGAACTGAAGAGGAATCCATTTATTTCCTCCCGCTAGCCTGCGAGTGATTTTAAAGGAACGATTTCGGTTAACGAATCGATTCCAAAAATATTTTCCAAGTTTTCACCCATACACATATACCCAAAAACATTTTCTTGTGAATAAATTAAATAACGTTCAGAATAAGTTCCCAAACATAAGATAAAAAAATTTAACGTAATATCCGTGTAAGTGGTGTACCTTTTATAAAGAAGCCATTTTACCCGTGATTATTGGGTTAAGTTTACTGTGGTTTTGCCTCGATCTTGTTTTGAAAATTTTGTTTTTAGTACATGCACACACGTTCTTCTAGGTCTACAAGTCCTCATCGCGAGCTTGTTAGTATTCCTCGAAAACGTACACAATCTGTCCCGAAAATTGAAACTCAAATATAGACTGAACCTAAACCTGCAGTCATCATGGCAGAAGAACGCCCAATGTCAGAGCTTCTCCAGGCACCCATCGAGGGTTATGGAGATGCTATTATTGTACCCGCCATAGTATCTGATAATTTCGAATTAAAAACTGGATTACTTAATCTGGTTACTTCTAATCAGTTCTATGGTTTCGAAAGGGACGATCCTCATTCACATATAAGATGGTTTAACAAAATCACATCCACCATCAAATATAAGAATGTCCCATCGGAGGCTATTAAACTACTTCTGTTTCCATTTTCTCTCGAGGGAGCAGCCAGAATCTGGCTAGAGAAACAACCCCCTCGATCCATAGAAACATGGGAAGATCTAGTTAAGAAATTTGTGAATGAATTCTATCCACCATCCAAAACTGCCTATCTGAGGAATGAGATCACCAAGTTTACACAAAGACCTGGAGAGACATTCAGTGAAGCATGGGATAGATTCAAAGAGTTGCTTCGCAAATGCCCCCACCATGGATTTTCTGAGTTAATGCAACTCGACACATTTTATAACGGAGTAAGCCAAGCAGACCAAGATTCCCTTAATGCCTCTGCAGGAGGGAATTTTTTGAGTCGTACTGTCAAGGAAGCTTTAGCAATAATTGAAAATAAGTCCAAGGTTCGAACCATACGTAATAAACAGGTCGATCCTTCTTCTTCTTCTACCGTGAGTCAATCCAGCACCGATGCTAAGATTGATAAACTCACGGATGCTATACAAGCCTTGGTTCACTCCAATCAGAAGAAAGTCTCATTCCCACAGAATCCTTCACATGCTGAAGTGAAGAAAGTGGATGTTTGTGTTACCTGTGGTGGACCACATGCCTACTATAATTGTACTGCCACAGACAATAACACATTTGAAACTAACGCGATTGCTGGTAGTTCTAGCCAAGGAGGCAATCCATATCGTCCTCCTGCTGAGCCACCATGGCGTCCGAGCACTTACTCTGTACCACCTGGTTTTAACCAGAACACCCAAAACCGTCCCCAAAATCCAAACAGAAGTAACCAAGGTTATCCTAACCAAGGTCACTTTAATCAAGGTTATCCCCAAAACTTTCAAAATCAGGGGAATAGAAATCAAGGACCAAGTAACTATAATCCTGGATACTTTCATGGAAACCCTAATCAGGGACAATTCCAAAATCAAGGGTTTCAGCAGAACACTCGAGGGCAAACCCCTCCCGTTCAAACACCAGCTGTTGTTCCAAACCCTAACTCTTCTGATGAATTGTTAAAACAATTCATGAAAGCACAGGAAGAAACCAACAGGTTATTGATCAGCCAAATTTCTGACATAAAGAAATCTTTAAATGATCGACCCTCGGGCTCAGGTACTTTACCTAGCAACACGATCGCTAATCCGAGGGGCGATGTTAAGGCGATCACCACAAGGAGTGGAGCTTCATATAAAGGACCTAAAACTCCATCTACCTCTTTCTCTTCTCTTGAGGTACTGGAAAAAGAAGCTGAGGTTACAACGGACACGATACCTCCTATTCATAATGGAAGTACCGACGACGTCCCACCTCCAGTTATCCCGGTCCCGACTCCTCCTAAAAAAGTTGTGTTTGAAACTACCGAAGGTCCTGTTGAAAATCCAAAAGCCAACCCAAAACCAACAATTCCATATCCCTCACGATTGCAAGACCAAAAGCTCCGTGAAAAAGCTAATCATCAGATGGAAAAATTCTTTCAGATTTTTCAAGAACTACACTTCGATATTAGCTTCGCGGATGCTCTTCTTTTAATGCCCAAATTCGCATCGACAATCAAAAACCTGTTGAGCAATAAAGAAAAACTGTTTGAGATGGCACGAACTCCACTCAATGAGAACTGCTCTGCAGTTCTGTTGAAACAGCTTCCCGCAAAGCTAGGAGATCCTGGAAGATTTCTAATACCTTGCGTATTTCCAGGAATGGTTGACTGCTTTGCCTTGGCCGATCTTGGTGCAAGCATCAACTTAATGCCCTACTCAGTTTGGAAAAAGCTCTCTCTTCAGGCACTTAGTCCCACATGCATGACTCTCGAGCTTGCAGACCGTTCAATTTTACGTCCCCTTGGTATTGCCGAGGACGTATTTGTAAGAGTGGGAAAGTTCCATTTTCCGGCAGACTTTGTCGTTGTTGATTTCGATGCGGATCCAAGAGTTCCTCTCATTCTTGGGAGGGGATTCTTAAGGACGGGTCGTGCATTAATCGATGTTTTCGATGAGGAAATCACGTTACGAGTTGGCACTGAAGCGATAACGTTCAACCTTGATCAAACCTCGAGATACTCCTCGAATTATGATGCTGAATCGGTCAACCGAATTGATGTCATTGACATTGCATCCGATGAGTATGCTCAGGAAATCCTTGGCTTCGCTGATAGTTCTTCGAGTGGCAATCCCACTCCCTCTTCTCACCCCATAATCGCTAATTCTTCTCCTTCCCTCACTCCGTTTGAGGGAAGTGATTTCGTCCTTGAGGAATTAGAGGCCTTTCTCAAAAGTAATTCAGTTCCCGAGGGGATTGATAACCAAGAGATTGACCCGGAAAGGGATATACTTCTCCTAGAGAAGTTATTGAACAAAGATCCCTCTCCCATTCCTGTTCTACCTCCACAACTTCATAACGTGGAAATCAAATATGTTGAGAAAACTGATGATTTCCCCGAGGTCGAACTTAAGGACCTGCCTCCTCATCTAGAATATGCATTTTTGGAAGGTAAAGATAAGTTACCGGTCATTATTGCTAAAGATTTAAAGGATGAGGAGAAAACCGCGCTGCATAAGGTTTTAAAGTCCCACAAGCAAGCAATTGGGAGTGATCTTGGTTCTTGGTTTAGTGGCTTTGTGGAAAGCTATTAGGAGTGATCTTGGTTCTGGATCTTTGTTTCTCAGTTGGATATCACTTGTAAGCTTCATTGTCAAATTCTTGTACTTCAATGTTTCCTTGTTATTAGTTATTAAATATTGATCTTTTATGTTTAATTTGTATTAGTTAATCAATTTATAGCCTTATATAGTTAACTTGTTCATTGATTATCTTAGTTGCTTAAATTTTCAACTTCACAGTTAATATAGTATTTTTGTTACTTCCTTGTTTTATGCTTTGTACTAATGTTGTTTTGTGCTTATTTTGCCTTGGTTAATGATAAAGTAAAGTTTTGAATCAACTTTGAGGATTTATTTAGTAAATTGCTTTGAAAATCAAGTTTACTGTGTTGAAAAGGGGTGTTTGGAAGTGCTGAGTCTGTGGACTTAGTTGGATCTTAAGGGTGTAGTTTTAATCCCTACATGTTTATTTGGTATATTACTGCTCATTCAAGTCCTAAAAGTAGTAAGTATTTAGTAAAAAGTCAAAATTTCTTTTGAATCTCATTTGTAGTTCACTGTGTAAGTGTTTGTGAACCAAATCCTTGAATTCACTCTAGAACTAGATTAGAAAGCTTGATTTAGGTTTACCTAGGATTAACATAACAACATTGATCACTTAGGATCAAACAAACTTCACAAAAGTCAACTGAGGTGTGTAAACTAAAAAGTCAAAATCACTTGGAACTAAAAAAAAAACCAAATCTTCCAAGAATTTTCCTAATTTGTGTGAGTGGAATTAAGCCTTGAAACTTGTTATAGTAATAATACACCAGCTAAACCTCATAATCTTAGTGTTTAGTGATTTTTGTAATTTTTTCTTATGGACTGTTTTGCCCCTCAAAGTACCCTGCAGGGTGACTGAGTGCCCTGTGCACAGACCCTCACCACCACACCACCACCTTTGGTGGGTGATTCTGGCTACCATAGTTGGTCCCACAACCCCCATTTTTGGTTCTCCCAACCCCCCTCCTGGTAGGTTCTCAGTATTGACCTTTTGTTTGACTTTTAGACCCATGGGACCCACCTGATTTAAGCCCCTAAGTTTGTCCCAATTACTGTCTCAGAAAACCAATAAGCATAAGCTTATTGTAGCTTATTGGCTTATCCAGTGGAACCTTTGTGCTTTTTCTAACTTATGCATGTTCACTTAACTTAGAGGAACCAATTTTTACCCAAGTGGACCCCACATAAGCTCAGTTTAGCTTAATTGCTTAGTTGGTCAAACTAAGTCAACTGTTTTAGTTAGTAACTTATTATTAGCTTATTATTAGCTTATAAAATAATTGTTTTTACAAAAGTTAGTTATTATTAGGTATAAAATAGGTTTGTAAAATAAAATTCAAGAAAAATCAAATTTAAAATAAGTGATAGTTTCTATTTAATATTTTTTAATTTTAATTTTCCTTTTTAATATTTTGTTAAGTGATTACCTGTTTTTATATTTTTCTAAATTACTTTGTTATATTTTATAGTTGTAATAATTTTCTTAGAATTTTCTGAGCTTATCTTGTATTTATTAGATTTAATAATAGTTTATTTAGTATTTAATTAAATCTGTTAAAAAAATTTGTAACTATTAAAAGTTGTACTACAGTAGTGTGTTTTTATATTTTTCCTAAATTCCTTATTTGATTTTAAGTTTGAAATAATTTTTCTAGAATTTTTACTGTAGTCTTTATAATTTTTACATTTAATTTTATTTAAATTACTTAAAACATAAAAACCAAATAAAAATTAGAATAGTTGTTTAGATTTTATATAATTTTCATTTTTATAATTTTCCTAAGTTTATAAACTTTATTAGAACCTGTAAAAAATAGTTTTATAAATTTCTCTTTTCATTTTCTATTTTTCCACCTTTATTTATTTTAATTAGATTTAAATTAATAATATAGTTTTTAATTAATAAAAATTACATAAAAAGACAAAAAATATTTCTTTTTAATTATTATAAATCTTTTAAGTTATTTTAGATTTTTAGAAATTATTTTTATAATTTTCCAAGTTAAATTTGTAGTATAACACATTTTAAATTTAGTTAAATAGATTTTAAATAAGTTTTAAATAGTTTTTATTAATTAATTAATATTAAATTAATATAATAATAATATAATATTTTCTTTTTAGATTTTAATTTTATTTCAAGTTAAAAAGTTTTTAATTTTCATTTTACACCCTTGTAGTTATAAACTTGTCATATTTAGTTTTTATATTTTTCATACTTACGTTTTTAATTCTTTGTGTTACGTGTTTTGTATATCTGATTGTTGTATGCTTAATTACTATTTCCAAATAATTTCTCACTCAATCAGTAGTATAAATCAAACTCACCTTTGCCCATTCATAATCACCCGATCCCAAATTTCGTTTTATTACAGATTTCACGCCTCGTTGGGAAATACGACCCGAGGATACATTGTACTCCACGGAGCATTAGTCTAAGCTGTTTTTGACTTGTTGACCTTGGTCAATATTATCTGACGGTTTAGTACTGATCAATCCCTTTCTAGGAGAAAATCTTAATCCACCCATTAACCCGATTGAATTTGTGAAGGTTATGATGATAGGAGCACACCCGTTTGAGCATATAATTCATCCACCACTCTTCCCTCACGTGCCATATTTCCACCCTAAGGGTGTGTATCGCTACTTTCACCCGCACTTAATCCTAAGTGTAGGGAAAACCTCCCCTATTTCCATTAAATAAGGGTAGAGTCAGGCTCGTGACTCGAACAAAAAACAAGCGCTTCTTGGGAGGCAACCCATGTTTTGTGTGATTTTATTTGTTTGATTGTTATTTGCTTCCGTATGCATGTTTTATTTTTATTGTTGGTTGATCATGTTTCTCAATTAAAATGTGGAAATACTTTACTATGTTGTTTGGCCTAGTCTTAACTTCAACCTAAAAGTATTTTTGCAAAAGATAAGTGTAAGGGGAAACCCAAAATATGTTTTTAAGAAACAAACCGATCATGATTCTCCACAATATTAAATGAACATGTATATTCGTATTTGTTAGAGTCAAATGCTTGTATTGAGTCATAATGAAGTTTTGCAGGATTTTCTAGGAAGTAGGACCAAGTTTTTCCAGAAATTTTCCGGAAACTTAACATAAGAATTTCTGCAGGTCACTTCTGACGGCGTCACGAGTTTACTCTTGACGGCGTCAGGAGTCAAAAATCTGGAAATTTTACCGGTTTTGTTTTTCTAACGGAGTCTTATGGTTTTTGTGAATTATTAAGTTTTATAATCTCCAGGAAATCTGCAAACTTCATTCCACAAGCATTATATCTTACTTTGTTTTCTAGGATTTAGGAACTTATATAGGATGCCGCCGATTTTACGCGAGGTCGTCTTGTCTATTTTGTCGGGTTTTACAGGTTATGTTCGACAAGAAGATGATTTATATTCTGGAAGGGAAGCTTTGATTGTTCGTTTTCTTGGAAGAAGATTTAACCTGGCCAACCTATAATCCATACCGAGCGAATCAGGGGAGTATTTGATTTCATTCTCTTTACTTTTTCACTTTTACATTCTTTACTTGAACATTGGGGATAATGTTCATCTTAAGTGTAAGGGGAGGGTAAAAAGATGATACCTTACATATGCACTTTCGCTTGAGTTTGTTTTGTTTGATAGTAGATGTGTAATAAAACTATGAGAAATACTTGTTAGTGTAATTTTAGCGCCAAATTTAAAATTTTTTACAACATTTCGGAGTGAAACTTTAGCCATAGCAAGCGTCTCATGGATAGGAGATTGTATGACTAGCACATAACCGTATATTCAGAAAAATTTTCCACCCAAAATTGTGAGGTTCACCTTTAGATTTGATAGGAAAATCATTCATTATTAGTGCTTATGAGTGTACCGGTAGCATTTAGATTCCAGAACTTGCGTTAGTGATGCCATAATTATTTGATCAATTATTGCCATAAATCGTTCCTTTTGTCATTTTAGGTACTTTTGAGAGGAAATTTACAAAAGGAAGCATTTTGAACGTTTTTGGAGTGAAAAAGTGAAAAAAACGACAAAGTCTCAAAATCCTTGCTGGGAACAATACCTGACGGCGTCAAGGTAATGCAAGTGACGGCGTCAAGATTGGCAAAAGAGGTGGATGTGGAAAATACACATGACAGACCAGAACATTTTCAAGGCAATTTGGCCTGACGGCGTCACCAAGGCCGTCATGGTCAAAACACATGTGACGGCCCAGAGTAAAATTACACATGACGGCGTCAGAAGTGGATCTAGGCAATATGAATTTTATCTTGGCGGCGAGTTGATGACGTCATAAGCTATAATGTGACGCCGTCAAGGTGTAAAATCTATATATAGTTTTCTAATTTTCATTCATTAAGTATGGAACTTTTGGAGAGCTTCTTTGTGAAAACCCTAGACGAATTTTCTGTAATAATAAGGGTTTCAACCCTTGTTCCATCCATGTTCAATTGAAGATAAGTTTTCCAATAATCATACGATATGTCTATGTGTTGTGTGATTCTATCTTATGCTTTTCTTCTTTTTAACATGCTAGGCTAGGTTTTTATTGTGTTTGCTTAGATGTAATGAAACCTAGATGTTGATTATTGGTTGATGGTTTGTTTATAGTTGTTGTGGATGATTGTATTCGATGTTAGGCTTAAGAAAATTGGCAGACTTCCAATTGGTAACTTGCTTGAACGTCTTAAGAAACATGATCGGAGGTGTACTACGATTTATGATTGTATTTAATGCATAAGCGAATTCTAGTGATCCCATGTTAGGAGCTTTTAGTCGGCTCGACATAGGAGTGAAGTAGGAGCTTATAGAGTTAGGGAATTTCGTACACGGCCCTACGGCTGGTATTAAGGAGTATAACCCGTCATCCATGCAATTGTAACAAGCTAATCAACCGGTAAAAGATATCTAGGGCGTAATGAAATCTAAGTAAACATATTTTCTCTTATTATTGTTTACACCACAATTTAGTTTTAGTTTATTTTATTTTATTTTGATTGCATCTTTAGTTAATTGGGTTAGTTGACTAGCAACTAATTCCGCCCACTCCTTCAAAACCCGAGATTTTATTTGCTTTTATAAAAATATAAAAATACAAAAAGAATCATCCCTCATCTTTAGACCTAGTTTAGTAGACTTTTTAATCCTAGCGACCACTATTCCTGATTTGAACGATCAATCCCCCGGTACTTGTCACTATACTATACTACAACGAACATGTAAACTGCCTGGTGGGGATTGCAAGCTTCTCAAGATCCTTTGAGAGGTAAAACCTTTTGAGAGGGTGAAATTCCACGCATCAAGATACTTCTAATAAGTTCTACTTGGGGGCAAGTAGAGTTCTAGTGGGGGGATACTTGATAACATCAAATAATCTGATATTCTACGTATCAATTACCCCTCTTTATGGATCATTTTAGCTTATTATTTTCCGTGATATAATCTTATTACTTCATATTTCGTTTCAGGACTATTGATAGGGTATGAAGCGACAAAACGATGAAGCTATACTCAAGATAAGACTTAAGCAAACTATTACAAGAAAACTACGGCGTAACTAAGTGATGACGTTACGTTGTAACTTTATTATGACGTGGAATTATCCATAATTTGAAGGCTACGGCGTAACTACGTGATTAGGTTAAGCCATAACTATTTGATGACGTGGGATTATCCACATGTTGAAGACTACGCCGTAACTAGTGATAATGTTATGGCGTATTGAAGAGTTCGTGGCTAACTTGGAGAATTTATTGAAGACTACGGCTTAGCACCACTTATTATCTACGACGTAATTGAGATTATGGCGTAACATTCATTCCAACTACGCCGTAACTAACCCTACGGATAAGATCAACTGAAGATAACATGCTACATCGTAACTAGTTATAGTGTTACGCCGTAGCAGTTTCCTGGCTTATAAATACCAGCCGATTTTGCTACTTTTATCTCATCTCCCCTTTCCCAAACCTTTCTAGGGTTTGGGGAGAGCACGCACAGAAGAAGATGATGGAGTTAGGAGCCAGACGATGGTTGCTTTTGTCTACATTAATCATTTGTAGTAGAGTTTGGATTCTCTTACGATTTCCCTTAATCATTTGATGAATACTATTTATTAATTCAAGTTCAGTTGAGTTATTTGTTCTCTTTTATTGCTTCGTAGAGATATCTTCTTTGTCCATTCACATGAACTAGTTTCGGTAGTATTATATGCTTGTTTGTATCCATTACGGTAGCTTTAATTGAATTAAGACCCCAATTGAGTTAGTGGGCTAAAAAAATTGACCATAGGACACTAGCCTGATGGATTGCTAGGAAATGGGAGGGATGATAATTGACCATACTGCCTTGCGTGAGAATTGACCATAGGACCACCTCACAAGCGGAGGTACTTAAGAAGTTAGAGAGAACTAAGATTCCGAAAGGCCGGATCTCTACCGAATGTGATCTATTAGATTTGGTGCTTAATGACTCAACCAAATATCCAACCTCGGCTTACTAGCATGGGGTAGTACCTGTGGTTCCTTAGGCGATAGGAAGGGAAGATAGACAAGGATGACCTTACCCTGCAATTCCTGGTGATATTTATGCCACTGTATGACGTTTACAATTTTGAACTATTGCTTGAATTACTTGGATTAATGCTCTATCTCTTCCTTCTTCCTCTTGATTCTAATTTGTGAGTAGTAATGTTACGCTTACTATTCAATGCTTTCAAACTATTACTTCATTACTATCTGTTACCACATAACATGCTTTGATTTCTTTCGCAACAGCTTTTAGGGACGACACATGGATTTACCTAGGCTTTACTACATGCGATCGGGTTCTCTGCCCGATAGTATGTGTTTATCCTTGTACATCTTAGTTTATAAATGTAAAACAGGATGCAAATACGCATTAGTAATAAAGGGTGGTGTTGGGACAATATTGACCAAGTCTCCTTATGTTTTGATAATGACAAATAAACCTTCGAAACACATAAAATCACAAACATTAGCCAAAATTCTCCCGATTCCATATCTGCACCTGACACGCTGCTCACGCGCCGATGCGCCAAGCTTCTGTATGGATCGAGTCGGATTTTGTAAGTCGGATTTCCTCTTACCCGACAAATGTGGATCTTTCAATACATGTATGTATATGTTATGTGCTTAATTGAAAACACTCGAAATGAGTTTTTGAATTAGAAAGATCCAACTTTTGAAACACCTGTTTTCGGGAAAACGCTAACTCAAGTTTTCTAACTCTCGCCTCTTGTCAAGGCTTTTCTAAATCTAGGGAGCTTATACATTTCACGTAATATCAAGTGAAAGCATTCATATGCTCATATCCCGTGCTTACGTCTTCTCTAATCACGTAACGGGTTTACTCCATTATTGGTCAAACAAAGTCAAAGGTCACTTTGCGTAAATGCATCCTTTCTCACTTGGGATATGCTTTACATCAATCCAAAGCAATTAGCTTGTTTGTACAAAGGTGTTAGTTGAGTACGTCGAGTCGTGAAAAGTCACGAGTTATGAGATTATGGATTCTCGACGTTGAGTTACTTGAGATTATAAGTAACCTTTGATTTTCTCAACTCATAATCATTATTGTCAAATCTTTTCTTTCTTAATGACAATATGATTAATTCTTAATCATCCTTCTAATTACCCTTTCACATAATACAAATCCTCCAATCCTTCCATAATCCTCCAAAATCTTATTCTCAACATTCTCTTAATATTCTCTTACACCCTTTGTACCTCTATGTACTTCTTGTCTCTCACATTCCTACACAAAATCTCCAAAACACACTCTTCACTACATTCCCATCCAACCATCAAGATTTCACCAACACTTCATCTTGTTCATCTCAACCATCCATTTCAAACCCCAATATACCTTCCTCACACTTCCTCACATACACTCACATATCTCTTATATTCAAAATACATACACTTCACTCACAAACCTTCTCCAACAAATACTAGTCAACTCACCACAATCTCAACCATATCTCTTCTCTTACACAAATCCAACTTATATCTTATATTCCCTTACACAATCCAACCCATATCTTACATACTCTAACACTTATATTTCAAAATACACACACTCCTTTCACAACCTCTCTACTCTTACATACACAAGGCTCCCCATCACATCCAACTCTTACACACTTCACATCATATCCAACTCATCCCTTTCAAATTAAACACACCTCACTCACAACCATCTTCCTCCCTCACACACTAGGCTCCGCATCACATCTCTATCACATCTTTCTTACACAATTCAACTCATCACCTCTTCACACTCAATTTCAATACATGGAGAATAATTTGAATCCCAAACATAGGCTCCTCTTCATCTTAACCATACAATCCTCTCCAACTCATCTCAACACTCCATTCACCCATTCTCTCCAAGGATGGAATATTCCCTTGGATATCCTTCTCAACCCAACCATGGTTCACTCTCTAACTCAACCATGGTTTATTCTCAACACACATCTTTCTTACTCAACCATGGTTACTCTTCTAACTCAACCATGGTTCATCTTAACTCAACCTCATTCTCTCTTTTCCCTCTCACAACATTTGAATTTCAAATTAAAATTTCTTCCCTCTCTTGGAATATTTTCTCTCTTTTATTCCATTTGGAGAATACCTATTCTACCCCTATCCAATTATCCTTTCTACTCTTTCTATCCTTGATAATTGGTTTCTCATAAACACTTCACAAAACATTTTTCAAATTGGCTATTTGAGTTGGTAAATCTTAGAAGGACTAATGTTAAGTTTTACATGTGTGAAGTACAATTGGGGGTTTAGCAAGGTTACCCAAAATTGGGAAAAATGTTACAGTGGTCCTGGCTCGCTGCCCACGCGCTGACGCTCGGGCGACGCGCCAGTCTTGGTAAAATTTTCCCAACTTTGGGTCTTTGCCTATAAATACCCACCTTGCCTCTTGTATTCCTCACCCCCTTCCATTATTCTTTCTCTCTATATTCTATCTCTCAAATCCTCTAATTCTATCTTGTGTTCTTAATCTTTCACACTAACATCTATTGAAAGAACACATCTCTTTGCAAGGGAAGAATCATAAGAACCTAATCCACTCTTGTGATTGTGTCGAGGGACTTCTTATCTCTACCCTTTCTACTACAATCGAGTCTCTAGGTTAGGTTAGGGCTTGGTTGAATAAACAAACACTTATTCTTTCTATTTGTTTATAAGGGAAGTCTTGTGTCTTGGTGACCAAGTCTAGATCATTGGGGATCTAGTTGGGGTTTGATACTTCCAGTGGGAAGTCTTGGTGACCATAGGTTAAGTCGAATCACGAGAGTCTTTTGGGTGGTTTTTGAGGGCAGAATACCGTGGGAGTAACTCATTCTTTGTGAGCATCGATATTGGCGAATATCAGTGAAGTGAATTGTAACAGTTTGTATTCCACCGAAAGGATTATACTAGAGTGAATAATATCGTGTCATGGATTCGCAACTGGACTTATGGATGGTCTAAATCCCCTATCCCGAACCAGTATATATCGTTGTGTTGTTTACTCGCTTTATATACTTTGGTTGTGTTTGTGGTTGTTGGATTCTAGTACAACCACTTGGTTCTTCTTTGAGGCTTAAAGTTTTTAAACGTTCTAAAAGCCGGAGAAACCGTATTCACCCCCTCTACGGTTCTACAGGTGGTATGGTTCCGTTTGTTGGAGTAACAACTATATGGGTTTGTGAAGGAAAATGGATATTAGTGAGAATCATTCATGGGTTGCTAGTGAAAAATAAAGGTAATAAAGGGTGAGAAAAAAAGGTTATCATTGTTGAACGGATGAGTTTCTTGATTTTCCGGTGAAGTTTTCCGGTGAGTGTGGGGACAGGTCAAAGGAAATCAATGAGAAGTAAATGAAGTGATGAATATTTGTTTGTTTAATAAAGAGTCAATTGTTTGTTTAACCATATGTAATACATATACATGAAAGGACAAATATACCCTTCAACTTACCGGTTTAGCAGGTCACCAGTTGCAAAGATAGCCCATATAGCCTAACATTGAACAAATGTAATAAGTTTGATTGGCTATAACGGTATTTTAGAGAGTAAGTTACCTAACATTGAATTTTTTTGAAAATTCGTTACCTATATGTGGAATTAACCCTTCAATTTTATTGACTTAAACACTTTTCATGTTGATGATTTTCAATATATTAATAAATTTAATAAATATCTTTACACTTTATTTTTGTTCTCTTTTTGTAAAAATGAAAAAACCTTTGTTGTTGTTGGTTGTATTGCTATTATTATTAATATCATTGTTATATTTGATTTAGTTAATCGTAATACTCAAAATCTCGTGTATGGATTTATTTATTAAAATAAAAGCATAAGTTATTATGATATGCAAATTGATACACAAGGCTCATGTAAAGTATTCTTTAAGTAATTCATTATTGATTGAGCCTAAACCGTCAGATAATATTGACCAAGGAAATTGGTCAACAAAGTCAAACAGTCTAAGGTCAATGCTCCGTGGATAGTATAGAGTTTCCCCGGGTCGTTATGTCCCGATGAGATTGAAATGGTGTTTGTAAACGTTTGTGGGAATGAGTGGCACTGAGGACAGTAACCAATAAAGATTTGGAATTGATTATACTACTGATTACTTGGTATTTGAACAACTGAAACAGTATCAACAATTACAGAAACACAGATATGATTACACGTACACAAATTAGAAATTAGAATTGATTACAAACAGAAGAAAATGTGAGTTTTAAACAATTTACAACTACAGGGGGTGCAAATGAAAATTTTGCAAACTTAATTATTAAAAGAAAATTAAATTAAAAAGAAAAATATTTTTTTAATTATTTTGTTATTTAATATTAATTATTTAAATAAAAACTATTTAATTATTTACTTAAAAACTATTTAACTTAAACTAAAAAGATTTATATTACAAATTTAAGCTAGAAAATTACAAATTAATTTTTAAAATTCTAAAATGACTTAAAATAAGTTTAGAAACTAAAAATTCCTATTTTTGTCTTTTTGTGGATTTTCTATTAATTAAATACTAATAATATTAATTAAACTATTTAAACTAATTTTAATGATTAAAAATAGAAAAATGGCTTAGAAAATTCTGAGAAAATTTATAAAACTAATTAACCATCTCAGGAATCCTAAAAAATTATAAAAAGCTTATAAAAATTATTTTTAGACTATTTTACTAATTATTTGCTTGTTTATTAATTATTATCTAATTTAACTAGATTAATTAAGAAAATTAGAAAATGAATAGTAGTAATTAGGAAACTATTTTCTAAAAATACTTAATGATTTATAAGACCTAGGAAAAATATAAAAAGGTATTGTTGTTGACTAAAAATTTATAAAACTATTTAATATACTAATTATTAATTAAACTAATATTAATTCTAAGAAATACTAAATTAAAATAGAAAAATCTAGAAAAATTACTGAAAATACTTTAATATAAAATAAAATTAAAAAAAATATAAAAATGATGAAATGCTTAATAATAAGCTGAAAAGAAAAATTAACAAGATAAATCCTATTAAATAGAAGCTATCACTAATTTTAAAGTTGGTTTTTGTTGGTTTTTCTTTTTGACAACTAATTATTAACTAAAAAAAAACAACTTTTGTGAAAACACTTTTGTTTTAGCTTATTAATAAGCTGTGTGCACCCCCAATGTGCTTAACAGTTGAGATTTTAGCTTATTAGGACTTGTTGATTATTGGAAAAACTATCAAATGAACAAATAAGCCAAGACAGATGGAAATCAATTTAAAATAAGCCAAAAAGCACAGGTAAGCACACTGAATAAGCTATGATAACCAAATAACCACTTAAGGTATAAACTGAGTATTACACAGGCCAAATGGCCTAAATGTCAGGCCTTGTGGGGTCCACATGCTTGATTGGAAGCCCAAACTGAATAAGGATCCAATAAGCTGAGCTTATTGGCTTTTCAAAAAGCCAAGAAACAGGCTCTGGGTCCCACAGATGAACACAGGAGGGAGCTTGGAATAAAGGCTCAAACACTGAGTCACTAAGGGGCTGTTTGATAAAACTGAATAATTTAGCCCTGAATGAATCAAAGATGCTGAATAATTCAAAGGTGCTGAGTGAACAAGATTGTGTAAAAAAAAACCTGTTTGATGAATATTTTGATTACTCTCTCTGAATAAACGACAATTACGATTTTAACCTTGAGTGTGTGTGGTCTATTAATAAATAAAATACTTTGTTGATAATTAATTATTATCTATTGAAATTATAGTGTGAAAAATATATTTAAATAAGACTAAATACTTGTATTACGTATAAATTAAAAATAACACTGTCACAAAATTTTACGAATATCAATACTACGTATTTTATATGGTACGGAGTAACAATCAATCACATAACTTGAACCTCATATGGTTACCTATATAAAATATTGATATGTTATTTTATATAGTACAAAATTCTATGTTATTTAATTACTATATTCTATGTTATTTAATTACTCCATTAATGTATGGTGTGATTTGATTGTTCCTGCATTTGTTTTAAAAGTAGCAGGCAAGATGTGAAAGCGTAGGCCTGTAGGGTATTTGGGTAACTACAAAGCCCACTGAATCATTTTGTGTAACCTGCCATGCAAAATCGCTCAGCACAAAAGTTATCATTCAGAGCCCGTATTTTAATCCGCTAAACACACTGACCGAATAATTTTTAGAAATTCAGTGCTTAATTAGTCCATTCAGTAGCAATCAAACACACCCTAAGTGTTTTCAAGGAAATGAACAATCTAAAAGCTGCTAGCAGCCCTACCAAATAAGCCAGGAAATTGAAAATATGCTCAAAACCTTAAAGATGGGCTTATGGGGTTTCCAAAAAGCCAATAAGCTAAGGGTGGGGCCCACTAATGAACTGGCTATGGTCTATTGAAGTTGGGTGATCAATACTGAGTACTTAGAACACTCAGTGAAATAAGCAAACTTTGAGGAACAAATAAGCTATTCTACAGGGAACTGAGATCCAATTTTATTAAGAATCTAAAAAGATAAGCTGACAAGCTTTCCAAAAAGCTAAAAGACAAGGTCTAACAATTTGATTTGCACCCTGGAGGGGGGTTTGAAATTTTGACCAAAACTTACAAGGTGCCCTGGTGCAAAAAAGGAACTTGCCCTGTAGGCTTAAATAAGCCCTTGCACAAGCTTAAATAAAATTCAAAAAAATAAGATGAATATGGGATTTGAAAGGTGAACTGAGAGATTATAACCTGTGAAAAGCTTAGGGTCCAAATCCAATCACAAAATCCAAAACAATTCTTCCCATTTTTGGTTTTCTGAAAACACTATGAATTTTGACTTTTCGATTTTTGCTTTCAGTTGACTAAAATGAATTTGTATCTTGATTTTATGACTGATATTGGTTTAATAAGCTATATTAAGGCTAAATTAAGCTACACCATTCACTTGTGAATGGAAATGGGACATAAGCCACTCTTTAACCAACACAGAGGGTTAGACCTCTCTCTCTTCTCTCTCCTCCAACTAAATTACCACCATTTTACTTTTTACAAAAATCACACAAAACTCCATTTTTCTTCTCTTTTTCTCAGCGATTTTCAAATCCGTTCACATCATTAGATTCATCTCTTCGTTGCGATCACTATGATGTTTATTAATTTGATTTTCATCCAGGATTGAGAAAACCAATTTTTTGGTGAATTGCAGGATTAAGTCATTACTTGTTGAAATTTTAATCTGATAACATCTTTAGATTCGTCTAGTCATTGTGATCTCGTTGATGTGTGTCAATTAGATTTTCGTTAATTTTTGTGAATTCCCCCAATTTCATAATTTTGGCGCCAAATTTCATTTGTACAAATTGATTGTTCCTTTTTAGTTTAGATTGCTTCACAACGTCTAAACGTTCTTCTAAGCGTAAATTGAAGGTTCCTGCAAAGTTTAATGACCCTGTTCATGATTTGAATGGAACCCTAAAACTTAGTAGGAATAATATTGGTGATGTGGTGAATAAGGGGTGTTTGGATGATGCTCTTGGTGATAATAGTAAAGGAAATCAGGATTGTTTGGATAAAGGAAGTTTGGCTAGTAAGTCCAGTATGAATGGTAATCAGTTGAACAATAAAAGGGGGGAAAAGGAGGTAAATGAATGTAAAGAGAGTGAGATTGAGTTGTCTGGTAATGAGTTCCCTACTTTGAATGAGATTGATGGTAAGGTGATGGAGAAGACGACTGTTAGTGATAAACTGCTTGTGGAAGTAAGCATTGTAAGTTCAACACTCCCTGCTAATGTTGTTAATCATACTAATGCTAGTGGTAGTAAGAACACATATGCAGATGTTGCTTCTATGCATGCTATGGATAACAAATTGGTGTTTATTCCTACTGAACTGTGTGAGGGTAAAGAAGTTGTAGTTTTTGATGAGGTGTCTATTTTGGAAGGTAGTAAGAAGTGGGAGTTTATAGTGTCTGGGTTCTTTGGTGGATATAGAATGTCTATGATGGAGCTGAACTATAATTTGTACAGAATGTGGGGTAAATTTGGACTAAAAAATATTGTACCTAATGGTAATGGTATTTTCTTGTTCAAGTTTAGAGATGATAATG
Organism: Artemisia argyi; assembly: GCA_030686995.1. Classification (NCBI taxonomy): domain Eukaryota; kingdom Viridiplantae; phylum Streptophyta; class Magnoliopsida; order Asterales; family Asteraceae; genus Artemisia; species Artemisia argyi. Next base: position 18,382 of record JARVZY010001842.1, read on the forward strand.
GGGTGAAATCTGTTACTGAAAATGGGCCATGGATGGTTAATGGAAAACCTATGTTTGTGCAAAAATGGGATCCATCTGTGTGTTTGGATAGGTCTGAACCTAATGTGTTGCCATTGTGGGTCAAGTTTAGGAAGTTGCCATTAGAGGCTTGGAGTAAAAAAGGTATTAGTGCAGTGGCTAGTAGACTTGGAACTCCTTTAATAATGGATGCTGTTACAACTAATGTGTGTACAAAAGGAAATGGAAGTACTAGTTTTGCTAGAGTGCTTAGTGAAGTGGATGTTAAAAAAGGATTACCTAGTCAAGTTGAAATTGTGTACAAGAATAGTGAAAGTAATGTGACTGGGAGGAAGTTTGTGGATGTCGAATATGATTGGGCTCCACCATTATGCACTTATTGCAATGTGTTTGGGCATTGTGATAAGAATTGTGTTGCTAAACCTAAAACAGTTGTTGAAGAGAAGGAACAAGTGAATGGGAATGAAAAAAAGGATGAGAAACAGAAAGAGGTTGGTCAAATGGATTATAGGAAAAGAGATAATCAACACAAGATGAAAGCTAATAATGGGACAAGAAATGCAGGAGGTGTTGGGCAAAACAGAAAGTACGTAGTAAAGGATAAAGGAAAAAGTACAGATGTACAGAGTTGTGATAATGGTAATGAAAAGGGGGATGGTAATGGAACAAGTAATAATGATCAAATAAGTCCCAATAAGAAGAATAGTTGGAAAGTACATGAAAGTGTTATTGAGGATTTAAAACTGAGTGCTAATAAGTTTTTTGGACTAGCTAATGAGCAATCAGAGGAACAGTTTGATGAGCAACAGGATGTAAAAAAGAATTGTAAAGATGTAGAGGAAGTTAATGTGTATGAAGAAGTGTCAGGGTCAGCTAAGAAATTGGCACAAAATGAAGTAAATGGCACATATGCAGAGGTGTTGAATGGAAACAGTGGGGGGGGGGGGGGGGAACAATGGTATTTTTAACTAATGGATTTGAAAATTGCTACTTGGAATATTAGAGGCTCGGGGAAGCTTGAAAAGCAGAATGCTATTACGAATTTGGTTGTGAATGAAAAGCTTAGTGTGTGTGCTGTTCTTGAGACCAGAATAAAGGGTCCTAAGATCAATAAAATTAGTGAAAAAGTATTTGGAAGATGGAATTGGATTAACAATGCTGATGTATGTGCTAGAGGTTGCAGAATTTTGGTTGGATGGAATAGTGATTTAGTCTAGTGTATGGTGATTCATATGTCTGATCAAGCTTTGTTGTGTTTAATTGAGGTTACAAGTACTAAAGAAAAGTTGTTCTGCACTTTCATCTATGCTAAAAATAATGGAAGATGTAGAAGAAATTTGTGGGCTGAGTTAATTACTTGTAAAACAGTTATTGGAAAGAATCCTTGGGTTATTATGGGTGATATGAATGTAAGTCTTAATCTAGAAGATCACTCTGAAGGACCATCTTATATGACACAAGATATGGAAGAGTTTAATGATTGTATAAATGCTATTAAGATGGAGGATATTTGCAGTTCTGGGCTCCATTTTAATTGGACTAAAAGTCTCCTTAATCCTAATAGCAGTGTTCTTAAGAAGATTGATAGAGCAATGGGTAATGAGGATTTTTTGGAGGCTCACAACAAAGCTCATACAGTGTACCTTCCATATGGGATTTCTGATCACAGTCCAGTGGTTTTGAACTGTCCTGCATCTGTTATTAAAAAAGCTAAATCTTTTAGATTTGCAAATTATATTGCAGATAAAGAAGATTTTATCCCTATTGTTACTAACAAATGGAGTGTGAATGTGGAAGGATTTGCTTTGTATAAGTTGGTTATGAAGTTGAAAGCCATGAAGCCTCATATGAATAGATTGAATTGGAATAATGGCAACTTGTTTAAGAAAGTTAAGCATCTTAAAGTCAAGCTTGATGAAATCCAAACGAAGATTGATAAAGATCCCTATAATAAACAGTTGAGACATGATGGAGTAAGGATCTTGAAAGAATATACTATTGCTGTTGAAGATGAGGAAAAGTTGTTATATCAAAAAGCAAAAGTGGATTGGCTTAATGATGGTGACAGAAATTATGCTTATTTTCACAAAGTTCTGAAAGGAAAGATTCATAGGAGTAGAGTTGAAGTTATTTGTGATGAAAATAATGCCAGCTATACAGGTGATCAAGTCCCTGTTCAATTTGTAAATCATTTTAGAAAGTTTCTTGGAAGTCAGCCTGATAAGGAGTGTTTGGACTTAGAGGAAAGATGGTTCCTTAATAAGATTGATGTTCAAGCTTCTATTTAGATGACTACTGAGGTAACTAATGATGAGATAAAAGCTGCAATGTTTGATATTAATGACAATAAAGCTCCTGGTCCAGATGGCTTTACTGCAAGGTTTTTTAAAAAAGCATGGGATATTGTTGGAAGTGATGTTTGCACTGCTATTAAAGAGTTTTTTGATAAAGGAAAGTTGCTTGGTGAAATGAATGCAACTCTGATCACCCTTGTTCCCAAAGTTGGTACCCCAAGCAAAGTGTCTGATTTTAGGCCCATTGCTTGTTGCAATGTGGTATACAAATGCATTAGCAAGATTATTACTAACATGATCAAATTTGTGTTGGATACCATTGTGAATAAGAATCAGAGTGCTTTCATCCCTAATAGGCAAATCACTGATAACATTCTGCTTACTCAAGAGTTACTGAAGGGGTATGATTGTGCAAATGGGCCTAAGAGATGTGCAATGAAGATTGACATTCAGAAAGCCTATGATACTGTGGAGTGGAGCTTTCTTGAAAAATCTCTCAGAATGTTTGGTTTTCATTCAAAAATGATCACCTGGATCATGGCCTGTGTAACTACACCTTCCTTTACTATTTGCATCAATGGGGAGAGACATGGTTTTTTTAAAGGAGGTAGAGGCTTAAGGCAGGGTGATCCTATGTCACCCTACCTGTTTACACTTGTCATGGAGGTGTTTAATCTTATTTTGCAATAAAAAATCAGTGATAATGGCAATTTCAAGTATCACTTTGCCTGCAAAAAGCTAAAGATCACTCATTTATGTTTTGCTGATGATCTCTTAGTTTTGAGTCATGGTGATGTGGGTTCTGTGAAGGTTATAAAGGAGGCTTTGGAAACATTCAGTGCTGTATCTGGTCTTCATCCCAACCTGGGTAAGAGCACTATATTTTGTGGTAGTATGGATATGGGAACTACTGATGAAATATTGCAAATCCTCCCCTTTAAGAAAGGTAAATTGCCAGTTATGTATCTTGGTGTACCTCTTGTTGCAAAAAAGATTGGTGTGAAAGAGTGTAAATGTTTGCTTGATAAGGTCAAAAAAGAATAAATGATTGGAAGAATAATAGTCTTTCTTATGCTGGAAGAACACAATTAATAGCTTCTGTGTTAATATCCATTCAAGTATATTGGGCTTCTGTTTTTAAGCTTCCTAAAGTGGTGATAAGGGATTTGGAAAAGATGTTTAAAGGTTTTTTGTGGAGCAAAGGAGAATTACAAAAAGGCAAAGCTAAAGTAGCTTGGAAAGATATTTGTCAACCAAAGCAGAATGGTGGATTGGGACTAAAACCTTTAGAACAATGGAATGAGGCCCTTTTGGTTAAACATTTGTGGAATGTGGCTAGTGAAAAAGATTCTCTGTGGGTTAAGTGGATTTACTCTGCAAAGCTCAAAGATAAGAATATTTGGGAAGTTCAGAAAAAGGCTAATGATAGTTGGATTTGGAGGAATTTATTGGATCTAAGAGAAGTTGTGAGAAAGCATATGGTGTATAAAATTGGAGATGGTAATAATGTTTCCATTTGGCATGATACATGGAGCTTGCAGCCTCCTCTGGATACTATTCTGAGTAGAAGGGAAATTTTTGAAGCTGGTTATTCTAATAATGAGAAGGTTGTTAATTGTATCAATGAGAATAGTTGGAATTGGCCTGAAGAATGGTACAGTAATCATCCTGAGCTGTTGCAATATCAGGTTCCTAGACTTGATATTAATGTTGTGGACAAGTTGATATGGAAGTCTAATAATGGCATTGAAAAGGAGTTTTCAAGTAACCAAGTATGGCAGGATTTGAGAATTCTGAATGGTAATGTTCAATGGTGGAAAGTTATATGGTTCTCTCATAACATTCCAAGGCATGCTTTAGTACTATGGATGGCTGCTAAAAAGAAATTGGTCACTCAAAACAAGTTGGCTAAATGGTATCCTGGATCTAATTGGAAATGCCCATTGTGCAACCAAGTTGAAGACTCTCATAATCATCTCTTCTTTGAATGTGTATTTTCAGCTGTTGTTTGGGTTAAGATACAGGAATTGTGTAACTTGAGTGGTCTGAGCAGTTTGGATGAGAGTATTGATGCTCTATCCAAATTGCCTTGCAAGAACAATATTTGGAGCATTGTTAGAAGATTAGCAATTGCTGACACTGTTTATCATATTTGGTTGGAAAGAAACCAGAGGCTCTTTCAGGACATAAAAAGAAATGCAGAGGCTATTTTGCAAACTATCATTGATAGTGTGAAAAGCAGGTTATTGACTCTCAAAGTTAAAGATACAACTGTCATAAAGAAAGTTGAGAAGATTTGGAAAATCAATCTGCATAAGATACACAGTTGAGGGGTATTGATGTCTCATTTGCTGAATAAAAGGGTGTTTGGGAATGTGGTTTGCTAAACAGAGGAATGAGATTAATGAGATGCTCTGTATGGTTTTTAACCATTATAAGCCCAGATCTTTATTAATGGATCTTGGTGCTTATATTTTAGTCTCACTACACATTGATGGCCTTGTATCTTGTACTTCATTAAGGTGCAGTCTATCTAATCTTCAAAACTTGCTCCTTAATAGGCCTTGGTTAGGTAATTATGGACAGTTTGTGAGGATTATTTGAATGCATTCTTTTTGAAGTACATAATGTAGGTTCCCAATGTGTGAAGGGTAAGTGAGACTGGTGGACAGTTTATGTAGATAGGAATAGTGAGGAGTGCAAGATGATCCTACTTGGTCCTATCTATACACTGTCAAGGGGGTTTGGATGATGCTCCCCTCAAGGTGTGTGTTTCCAAAATCCTGAAGCCTTTTGTAAAGAGGGAAATGTAGGAATTTTGGAAGAGCCCTTGACTGGGAATGATGGGTTCCTAGTGATGCCTTTTGCTTCTCCTACTGATGGTTACTATGGATGATGGATGAGTGACATTGGTGGGAAAGCAAAAGGAAATGTAGCTAGATGGTATTGGTGCAATAAAAGGTGAATTTAGTGTCTGTTTGGACAGAATGCTGCATTGAGAAGGACTGCACTATCTGCTAGTGTATTCTACTGTTGTGTCATCAGATAAAGCTTGTTAGCTTTATCAGATATTGGATGCAGTTGTATGTTTGGATTAACTGTTTAGGGCATGTCCTAAATTAGTTGTATTGGTTTTCTCTTCTAAGTTGTAACTTTTGATTGGAGATTAATATAAAATTTTCACCTTGCACCAAAAAAAAAAGAAGGTTAATTAAGCCAATGTCTAAGTGATTTTGACTTTTTAATGAACAATGCTCGATTTTTATTGTTGACCTGAGTTACTAAGACCCTAAGTGACTTGTATGAACAATCAACAACAACAATTACAGGCTTGATCACAGAGTAATAGACGAATCCAAACACTACTTATATAAGACAGTTTTGAAGAAACTATTGTAAATAGAGACCTAAGCACAATCTACTGATTAATGATACTCTAATAAGCTATAAGCAATCAAATGAAACACAAATAAGCAATCACAGAACAATATTACACTATAAAGAGTAGGAATTAGAAAAATGGCTTACAAATGCCTTCCAAGCAATCTTTCAAGGACCAAGGACCACATAACTATTACCTAATGAACCAATGAACCTCCACAGGTTCTCTAACCCAGGGCCATCCAATATCTACCCTGCTTCAGCCATCTTCTTCATGAATTCTTCAATTTTTATTTTCTTTTTATTTTTCTGATTTTTTTTTTTATATTTTTGCTTTTTTTGATACTAACTGATTTTTATGGTTTCTAAAAGCTTGAATGAGCTTTCTAGGAGCTTATATGACCTAATAGGTCCAGGATAGAAACTAGAAACCACTAATAAGTTGATTTAGAATTTTGAAATAAAATGAAACTTGCATACACAGTGAATGGGACTGAAACTTGAATTATATTATTGAAAAGGTTTAAATTACAACTAAAAACATGAAATACAAGGTTTAAAGACTAAATCATACATTAGGAAATTTAAATTTGCTTAAACGACATACATAAAACTATTTTTTGACCACCTTTTCTTCCTTGCTGCTTCTCTTCTATTTATAATTGAAGATTAGAGTTTGGGACACCCTTCTGATCATTTCCCACTCTTTTCCTGAGCCGTTGGATAACTGAGGCTTAATCCAAGCTTTACACGTGTTTTGGCGGGAAAGAAAAAGGGAGCAAATTGCTCTGTTTATATGGCAAGGGGGTGAGCATTAATTGTAGTTGTCTTTTGTTAGGTAAGTGGGGTGGTGAGTGGCTTGGGCGGTGGGATGTGATGGAGGAGGGGGGTGGTGATGTGATGCTGCAAGTGGAAAGGAAGGAGGGAAGAGGGGTGGTGGTGTTGTGTTTGACTGGGGTTTGACCCATGGTCAAAGTTTGACCCTGGTAATATTAAGGGTGGGGTTGGATTGGGCTTGTGGTTTGGTTGGGCCTTGTGGGTGGACTGGATCAGGCTTTGGTTTGGATTTGGTTTAATATCAAACGTCCGTTTGGCTTACTATTAATAACAAGGACCAATTGTGCAATAATCTGAAAGTTGAGGGACCTGGTTTGCCAATTTTCCTAAGTACTCACAAGGGTGTATCTTTCCAAGTTTAAATAGTATGAGGACTATAGTTCCATTTTTCTACTTTTGAACACCCAGGGACTATTTCTGCCAAACTTCGAAACTCCAGGGACCAATCATATAATTTTGCCAAACTTTCCACTTCAAGGGTTTGGATTTGGTTTAATATCAAAGGTCCGTTTGGTTTAGTATTAATAACAAGGACCAATTGTGCAATAATCCAAAAGTTGAGGGACCGGGTTTGCCAATTTTCCTAAGTAGTCACAAGGGTGTATCTTGCCAAGTTTAAATAGTATGAGGACTATAGTTCCATTTTTCTACTTTTGAACACCCAGGGACTATTTCTGCCAAACTTTAAAACTCCAGAGACCAATTATGTAATTTTGCCAAACTTTCCACTTCAAGGACCATTCCTGCCAGAGATGAGTAGTACAAGGACAAAAATTGATTTTTTCAAAGTTTTTAAATCCCAGGGACCATTTTTGTCAATTTTGCAAAATGCAGGGACTAAACTTGTAATTTTTATGAAATTTCACACCAAATGACTAAATATGTTTATTTGTGATTCAAAAGGACCTTTAGTGACTTTTTCATGTTTTTGAATAACCAGGGACTAGATTTGACAAGTTTTGAAAATTGAGAGACTGAAACTGCCAATTATGCAAACTTTGTTCATTTTTCATTTGTTTTTAAACATTTTGCATCTGAAACATATAAAACACAATCCTGGGATATTTTCAGTATTTTGATGCATATTTGAGTGTTTTTAAATGTTAGGGCAATTCAAATGAGACAAAAATGATGAGTATTTACACACTAATCAATTATTCAAAATTCTTGCATATGCTTATAACATGTTTAGAAGAACAAACTTTATCATGGATAATGCAACGACTCATGATAAGTATTTATTGTCATAGCTGTGAAGTTTAAGTAAAAATATCTATATAATTATTAGTTTTACATCCCAATTTTATACGCAATGTTTAAAATAAACACGCATGAGAAGAAAAGAAATAAACAAATACGCACTACACACGTGTGTTTGATAAATTTAAAGTTTTGGTAACAACATATCTAAAGGTTGTGGTAAATTAATAAAATGATTTTTATTAAAATACCAATCATGAATGATTCTGATTTGATCATAATCTCAGAAAAAGTAAAGCAAAACTGAAAAAAATGAATACACAACTTAAATATGATTGAAAGAATTATTCTCTCACAACCAACTGTAACAAAACATATGCTTATTCCTCTTAAGCACATCCCTAAATGCTATGGTAGAAACATGGTTAAATTAAGTATGAATAAACATTATAGAATCTTAAGTCTGTTTCATCAAATTAGCTCTTATTTCAATTAACATTTATGTTAGTTAAATTTCAAATTTAATGTTCATTTTTTCATTTAAAAAATAAGAAATACCAGAGGTAATTACTTGTTCAATGAACAAAACACAAATCTTTGCGGTTTAGCAATGATTGTGGAAACAGTTTCATAAAAATTGCAAAAAATGTCTTTGTAGTTTAACTACAATTGCATAATCAATCCATGTTAAATATAAGAAGTGTTAGTGTCACAAAAAGTTTAATAAATAGTCCCTGTCTATAATTTTAAAAATAATTTTTTTATTTTTATGTTTATAAGTTTATTGATGCGGAGGTTGCAATACTTACGTTTTATAACCCCTAGACAGTGTACTTAACCATGCTAGTGTAGTAAAAGTAAGACCGGAGCATTGATCGTTCTCTACGGTAATCGTGAGGTAGGTTCATAAAGTATGACGGGTTGTTATAGAAGACGGGAGAAGATTATTTGGTATTTTATTTTTATATGAAAGTAAGTAAAATATCGGAGTTCTGGAGAGTTGACCTTAAAACTAATTCCCCAAGAAAATAAATGACAAAGGAAAGAAATTTGTGAGAACAATAAGATGGGAAAACATATTTACTTAAGGTACACTACTTTCTAATATTGTGTAGTTGTTTCTACTGAATCTGTCACTCCTTAATTGGTGGTTATGGAAGATATGAATAATAGTGTAGTGCATTGGTCCAACTCCTACACCCTATAATAACTAGCCTAGTGTCTTGTTCCATCTCCTATAACTAACTATTATGCAAGTATTTATCCAACCCGTTAATGTGTTGCAACCAACACTATCTCTCCATGTTGGCACACAAAATACAAGGAATCCTAGGCGACTCAGCTAGGCCAATACCTAAGAAAATTCCAAGGCTTATGTGATTCTATGTCAAAATATAAATAATTATCGCATGTTATTATTATTGAAGTTCTAATCAATTAGCAAGCAATAAGTAAGCACAATCGCCAACAAGTAAACAATAGAATACAACTAAATAATACATGATTTCATGTAATCCTAAGTAAACACATAAAAATCTAGCCTAGCATAGCATAGCATACAAAGATTAAGAATTCGACATTATCAAACAAGTAATGATAAATATTGAAAGATATGTAATAACTTATTTTGATGATACTATTTGATTCAGAAAGTAAAAAGCACTGAAAAATGCCCTAAAATCGGTTGGGGGCTATCTCTCAAAAGTTACACACGAATTATGAAAATAATGTAAAAATATATATAGAAAATTCACTGTGACGACCTAACCTCGTCGTCTTCATTAAGGGATTTTTTTCATCGACTTCATGTGACGGCGTCAGGTTATAGGCTGTGACGGCTTCATTAAGTGGTTGTGACGGGATCACAATGCCCGTCTCCACACATTGACCAGTCATGAAAAATTGCAAAAATCCACTTTCCGGGCACTTGTAGTGACGACGTCAGGCTTGCCGGTTACACTTTGAAACTTTTATCTTTTTTTTATTCTTGGTCCAAATAAGCCCAAAACTTGTACGTTCAGTAAATGCATAATGCAAGACCTAAAAGTCAAATAGAAAGAATTTTAATCATTAAATGATACAACATGCATGAAATAATGAGTTAAATGACGCCTAAAAATAGTACAAATTTTCACATAATCATTTATCATAAATAGTTTAACTTCGTATAATTTGTAGCTAATTAGTATAAGGTAACTTTTAATGTATTCGCAAAATAATTTAATACGGAGTAGTATTAAACTATTAATAAACATTGTTTTAAGTGAAAACTAAGGGTGCATTTTGTTTGGGGAAAACACCCTTATTTTTTACAAAATGTTATGTAAAACAAGAAAAATAGAAATCGCACTCAAATCAACATTTTTCAACAAAATATTTTGCAAAACACAAAATTCTCTATTTCCTAACTTAAAAAGTAAAACTACAAACAAATTTTAGTTGTTTTCCTTTGTAACAAACAAGCCACAACCCTCCTTTCCATTTATCAAAATAAAAAAAAATACAAACATCAACTAAATGTTTTTTTTATATTTTCAAGTGTTATGTGGATATAAATTTCCCTTTCAAATTTTTACAAAATTAGAGATAGAAAACAAAAGAATTTTTTCTTCACCTAAACGCACCCTACCTGTTCACGTAAAGTCTCGTGTCTTTCAGGAAACACCGATAAAAAATTTCTCATTTTTTTAATTATTCTTTTTAATCTATTCTAGTATTTAACAAACTAGTCAATTTTTTTACAATTCTTTTTTGACTTTTTCATTGCAAACATCGTGTCGACTTGTCGGTGAGGGGACAAGTTGAAAGAAATAAAGTTGTGGTCCGTAAGTGAAAATGATAGATGCCTCTCATACTAAACTGTTTTTCTTTTTTTCTTTCTCTTTCTTTCCATTTTACTTGTTTTTCCTCATACACAGTCACACACACTGAATATTTTCTTCATCCACCAAGATTTGTTTACTGTGCATATGCATGCCCCATCCAATTATTGCGCCATCATATATACCATTTTATGATTTACATTTATTATAAATGTAGTGTAAGGATCTAGTGAAAAGTAGGGGTGAGCAAAACCGACCCGATCCCGAATCCCGTCCCGATCCCGAGTCCCGATTCTTGTCCCGAAACCGAACCGACGTCAAACGGGTCGGGACTCGGTTTGAGTTTTTCGGCTTGTCGGGATTCGGGATAGTCGGGATCGGGTCGGGACGGGCCAAAAACCGAAAAACAACAAACAAAACCGAGAAAATTGACCGATCCCGTCCCGTCCCGATTGTCCCGAAACCGAACCGAGCTTAATCGGGTCGGGACTCGGTTTGTGTTTTCCGGCTTGTCGGGATTCGGGATATTCGGGATCGGGTCGGGACGGGTCGGGAGAGGCCCGATGCTCAGCCCTAGTGAAAAGAAACTTAAAATAAAAAAAATGAGAAATAACTATAACATCATATTTGAGATGCATCGACTTAAATTAGATGCATCTCTATTCATTTAGATGCATCACAATTAGTTTCGAAAGTGATTTTGAAGTGAAAACGATGCAAAATAGTATTAGCAACAAATTTGACCCGCAGAGGACAAAAAATACATAAGATTCGTCTAATTTAATGAAATGCATCTAATATATGTATATGTATCTAATTTTTCGCTAAAAAATATATTATGATGCATCTAATTCAAATTGATGCATCTTTAATATGTTGTTATAATTATTTCTCATTCTTTTTATTTTAAGAATTCATCTCATTTGACTCTTAGTCTATGTAAATATAATCTACTACAGTATATGAATATTTGGATAGTTTAGGCTGGTAGGCAAGGTCACCTGTTTTTTACAATACACATCAGCGTCATGTCAGCTTTTTCTCTCCTCTTACTTCCTTTCATCACTCTAACAAAAACCCATCTTCACCTTAACTCCCATTTTTTTTTAATACTTACACAATTAAAAACGTAAACATAAAAATATAAATACAAAAACGTATACATACAAAATAGAAAACTTTTATTCATAACTTAAAAACATTACACAGACTTAGAAATTAAAAATACTAAATTAAAAACTGAAATTAAATATTACGAGACAAATGCTCGACCAAATCGGCACGAAGGTTTTGATGCATTTGAGACGATCTGATGTACCTAATAACCTTTTGCATTTGTTCATCAGATCGTATGGGGTCATCCGGTTGATGTGCTTCCGCTGGGTACCATTCGGGAGATTTTTTTTTTTTTTTTTTTTTTTTTTTTTTTTTTTTTTTTTTTTTTTTAATCATGTTATGTAATATGGTGCAAGTATACATGATATTAAATATTCTTTCTATTTTTCATGATTTTTGTCGGAGTGGCAAGTATCGCCCATTTCTTCTTCAAAACACCAAACGCTCGTTCTACATCTTTCCTTGCCGATTCCTGCATTTGCTTATACCTTATTCTCTTGTGGTCATCATCTGATGGTTTTGGAATCGTCTTAACGAATGTTGCCAATTCCGGATATATCCCGTCAACAAGATAGTACCCAAATGGGTAAGTTACCCGTTAGCAACAAATGGAATCTCCGGTGCGATTCCTTGTTTAAGATCGTTAAATAAAGGAGAGCTATCCATAACGTTGATGTCGTTGTTCGCCCCAGAAGTACCAAAGAAAGCATGCCATATCCATAACTCATAAGTCTTGTGACGCAACCACTTCCAGCAACATGAACGGATTCGAACCATGATCACGCCTAACATATTGACCTTTGTGTGCATTCTGTCACAAACCACTAACTTCCCCTTAGGTTAGAAATACCTTACTAACTTAGATTAGGCCCTCACTAGCACCCTAGGATTAGAAATGCCTTACTAACTTAACTTAGGCCCTTATTAGAGCACACTAGGATTAGAAATGCCTATAGGATTTTCCCGAGTTAAAATTTTGCTTTAATATATCATTATAATCTAACTAACCCTCAGACAAGCTCACGTATCCACCTATGCCAACCACTACTATGTTTACTTGATGTAAACATCAAAGTATGTCAAGTCAAGGTAATAAACATATTTTCACTAAGAAAACTAGTACTATAATACCCTATACTTGCTAGAAAACCCTAAATGCACCTACGTGTTTCCAATTAGTTTTAAAACCCTAACTGCCTATCTGAACTTACATGCAAAGTGCTTAGGACTTAGATATAAGTTAGAATAGATACCATAGGATATATTAAAACCCTTAGGATATAATACAACCCCTAGAAACTTAGGTACAAGTCATATAAACACAAAACCTTAATTAGGTCATAACTTCCCGAAACTAGGTCAAAACTAGGTTAAAACTTTACCATAAGCTACCATCACTTAATATAAGCTACTAATAGTTACTAAACATCATTAGGACCTTAATTAAGATACTAAAACATAGATAAAACCCTAAACATTTATAAAACAAAACTAGATTAAAACTTGACCTAAACACCTAAACTATACTACTTAAGCACCTTAATATGAACAAGCAACCACCCTAGCACCTTAATATGAATAAGCTAGCACCCTAGCACCTCCAAGCACCCAAGATAGGAGGTGCATCACCTCCTTGTCACTCCTTTCTTCCAACCGACTCCCACGGCTCATAACCACCACAACCGCCCTACCCAGCCCCTTAGCTACCACCATAGCTCGTCCTTGTCACCTCCTAGCCTCACTACATCACCCCATAACCATGCTTGCTCAGCCCCCCCTGCTCGAAACCTAGACAGCCATTTCACCTCAAACTGCCAAACGCGACCTATAAATACCCCTCCCCTCCTCTCATTCTTCCTCACACCTCTCCTTTCCCTCTCTACCTCTCATTTCTGTAATACTAAGTAGTTAGAAGCAGTAGGAAACAAGCAAGGAAGCCTTGGTTGGTTGTGTTGTGTTTTGAAGTCGTGCGAGCCAAAAGGAAACCCTAAAAACCCTAGAACCTTAGTTCAGCCCTCCCTCGACCTAGGTAACCCTTAATTTACGTCTAGATAGTCTTAGAATAGATTTAGATACTTAATATATGCTTTAGATAGTTAGTAGATTGCCATGCATGCATGTTTGCCCTCGTTACCCTAGTTTTAGGTTGAATTGCATGTTTATGTGTTATATAGCTTTCCTACTTGATATAACTTGCATTATGTGGCTTATTTGAACTTATATGAGTTAGATATAAGCTTAGAAACTATATTGCCATGCTAGAATTAGAATTATATACATTTAGGACTAGTTTTGCAAAATATTACATGCATAGGGGTATATATTGTAAATTCCTAAAACTATAAAGTCTAGGGACTGTTTTTGACATTTCCTAGAAGATATTAGTGTAAGGACTAAATTTGAAATATATTAAACCTTGAAATAAACTAATAAAACAAATATAAAACTAAAAGGACTAAAACTGCAAATAGTATAAATATAAGGGTAAATAGAGTAAATAATAGAAATCAATATAATCTAGGAACTATATGTGTTATTTCTTTAAAATATGATAGTTTAGGGACTAAATATGCAATAGTTAGAAAGTTATATGCCTATTTGTTATAAGTTTATAAGTTTAGGGTAGAAAACGTAAATATATATATATATATATATATATATATATATATATATATATATATATATATATATATATATATATATATATATATATATATATATATAAGGGTAAAAATGGACTATTTTCATAAAATATAAAAACCTATATAAGTTAGAAGCATAACACAATACTAGGGAGCTTCATGCGAGGAGTACTATGTAGATATTTCATTTTGACGAGTTTGTTGGGTTTACGAATTAAAGTGCATTGACTCCTCGAACGATTATTGCATATACTTCTGAGATATGATGGCCTGAACGGTGTTATGTTATAACTAAACCCTAATAACAACATAACTCATTAATAGGGAACTTTGTGTGAGGAGTATTAACTTCTGAATTATGATGGCCTGAACGGTATTATGCTGATCACATAATACAATAGTAGGGAGCTTCATGTGAGGAGTCATATACTTCTGAATTACAATGGCCCGAACAGTGTTATGTTATATATAAAAACCTAAATAGTAATTAGTTAAGAAAACCTAGACTAAGACTTGACATACGGACACCCGCACTACCCCAGGATACGTGAGTGAGTTGTCTAAACCCCTATTTAAACTAGCTAGAGACTCAGGTGAGTTTTCATAGCCTCACACCTTTTTAAATGCTTTCTAAATGTTTTACAAACCCTGTGAGGGGGATACATGCTTTAAAACCAAATACAAGTCTTTGCTCTGGTTATTGCACGAGTAAACTAACAGCCATCATTACATAACCAAAATTCATGAATCTAATCGTTTGGGAGGTTTTACCCAATCGAACGCGAATATAGTTGATATATCTATTGGAGTTTGACAACTCCCGTTGGTATTAACACCCCACTAGGTGGTACCAATAAGTACTATATTTGAACCCACTGAAGGTTTAACTTTGGCAAGTTATCCTTCCCATCCTCTCATGGTTTGGTCTGCAGACCCCATGACCCGGATCGTTAACGTGTGGTTCATGAGCATAGTGCAATATACCTTCTTTCTAACACTAACCCTTTTCCACACATAGAGTTTAAGCTGAACTCTGTGGAACTTGTATTTACACTTTAACTTTTTAAACCTATGACTCTCACTCAACATACGTGTTGACTTTTAAGCATGTTATCTTAGGTAATTAGGCACTATAAGAACCCTGGCACGGAGAACCACTGGACATGAGGACGTCCAGAATAGTTATCATTCATCAATTTTGTGTCATAAAACGTATCTTAGGGACCTCTCTATTGGTAAAAGTATATTTTTTGCTGTAAAAACTCTGATGAATAAATTAATAATAACAACCTTTTTAAAAAACGTCTGTTTTTGAGTCGTTTTCTATTATCTTGTCTTTGTTTTCATGAGTAATACCCCAAAACACTTTATCCGCTGCGATCAGTGAAAAATGGGGGTGTTACAGATTCGGACAACCAAACCACTCCCAATCTGTACAGTCAAGACTTCCTAACATACCCGGAAACTCGTGTATTTCTTCGTGACATTGATAAAACTTTATGACATGAGTCATAATGAGTTTCCTCAAATACTCTGGACCAAAAATTTCCATAATAGAGTTACAAAAATGATCAAGAAATCGATGAGAAGTTTTATCACCCATCTGCAAATATTCGTTTAAAGCATCAGGAATCGCACCATATGCCAATTGATGAATTGCGGAGGTGCACTTCATCAACGCTGAAATGCCTTCTTTTCCGGTACAATCAACAATACTACTAAAAAATGGATTATGAATAATTACCTCCCGAACTATCCAGTTGAAAAGAGTTCGACTCATTCGGAACCTCTTTCGAAAAGTGCCTTCATCGTAGAACGGTTTCTCAGAAAAATAGGCGTCAACTAAACGTTCATGAGCACCATAATGATATCGATGAAGGCGTTTTATCGCCGGGCGATTTGCTTTTCGTCTATTTTTAATAAACGACAACGATCTTGAATTAAAACGTATTTTTAGATGCATAGTTACCGATTATAACTTAAGTACTACCAGTAGTTTGTCTGTGTATTATATGAAAAACGAAAATAGTTGAGGGACAAGAAAGAGTACACAACAAAATTTACTAGTGATACATAAGAAAAAAGGAAAGACTACCGGTCACATGAGATGAACTCTTGACAAAACAAAATGACTTCCACATACATGCATTCACCATAATAGTCAACTAGACGAGTACCCGTGCATAGTAACATAATTTTATAGCAGCACATAGTTATAGTAATATTTTGGTTACATAAAACGATTACCCTATAGCAACATATAGTTATAGTGATATTTTGGTCACACAAAACGTTAAGTGTTTTATGTATGTTTTGTGTAACCAATATATAAATATAACCATCTATCGTTATAAAATTCTGTTGATATACACGGATACTCATCTAGTACTCTCAAAATCAATGTTTTAAAAACCGGTTTTTTAATTGACCCGGTCGAGCCACCGGGTTACGGTTCAACCAGTTTAACCCGCGGTTCAACCGGTTTTTTGGCTCAGAACTGGCTACCGGTCACCCGACCGGTTCATGGTTCAACCGGCCGGGTCAACCCGGGTTTTAAAACACAACTCAAAATAATCATCCATCACTTGAATTTAACTACTCCCAACTAACTAAATATATATATATATATATATATATATATATATATATATTTTAATTTTATTTTACAAAACATAACCATTAGAGTTACAAATAATTTGTCACTTGAATTTAACTACTCCCAGCTAACTAAATCTTTTTTTTTTTTTTTTTTTTTTTTTTTTTTTTTTTTTTAATTATTTTACAAAACATAACCCTTATTACAAATAACAAAATCTACTTTTTTAGCAAATCTATATCTCATATATCTCAAATTGTGAAAGGTTATGTACACTTTGTTAAACTTAATTAAAGGAGACTCAAGTCATTGAAAATTAAGTAAAAGTTACGGATTAAAACCAAGGTTTCAGGAAGCAATAAGTTTATGAAGACAGCTAGCCATCGATCCATGATCAAAGGACAACAAAGTATCAAGAAAAGAGATTCATTTGCTAGAAAAAAGATATGATCAATGTTATTATAGAAACTATTATGACAATACAACTAAATCTTTCATATTTATTGATGGTTTATAAGTTTTCTAAACATTATATACAAAATTACAAAACAAAATTCACAAAAAATATCAAAAGCATCTCATACATGATGCTTTAGCGGTAGATCTAAATAAATGTCCCAACAGATTTAGCTATCGTAGGTCCCGGCAAGATAAAGGCGGCAAAAACAAGTATTTCCGGCGAGACAATGGTCGTGCTAAGCGGAGGTAGAGGTGGCTATGACAAAAAAAAAAAAAATCCCAAAATTGTTATAAAACTCAGATCTATAAGCAAAAACTACAGATCTATAAAAGAAACCCTTAAAAACTTAATTAATATGCATTGATCTATTAAAAAACCTAGAAAATATCTCAGTAATTGAAAAAAAACCCTTTTGATGTCTCATTGGTCTTGCTGGAGGTGTGGGTTTCGATTGTAGCCGATTTTGATGGTGCTGGGTTCGGTGGCGGTGCGGTACTGTGGTGGTGACGCTCGGCGTTGGAGGTTTTTGACGGTGGAGGGGTTTCAGTGATGGTGGTGTTTCTTCGATGGTGGTGTTTATGTGGTGGTAGGAGTTGTGGCAATTAAGGTTTTTGTTGTGGTTTGTAGAGAGATAGTGTATGTTTTCAGAGAGAGAGAGAGAGAGAGAGAGAGAGAGAGAGA
This sequence comes from Artemisia argyi, assembly GCA_030686995.1. Taxonomy (NCBI): domain Eukaryota; kingdom Viridiplantae; phylum Streptophyta; class Magnoliopsida; order Asterales; family Asteraceae; genus Artemisia; species Artemisia argyi. The sequence continues at coordinate 36,429 of JARVZY010001842.1, forward strand.
GAGAGAGAGTGTGTGTTTTGATGAGAATGAAAAGAGTTACAGTAATATGGTTCGTATGGGAGAAAAGAGTTAATAAAGACATTGACCAATTCAATTTTACAAGGGCAATTTGGGGATTGACCAAAAGTTAAAGAGTTCACTTTTCACTTTAACTATTTTGACATTATAAGTAGTAAAGATATATCTAAAAGAAGATTGAAAACACGGAGTAGTATTTTAAGCAGCATATATAATGACTAACTAATTATCAAAGGGATACACTAACCGGACGGGGTGACCCCACCTGTCCCCCTGTCTTTTTCCCACTTGTCCCATTTTATTTCCAGTACAACATAGTTTTTTGTCAGTTTCTGCTCCGTATTTCTGACAGTTTTAAGCGTTTAACTTTTTAAACTTTATATTTTATGTTCCGCACTTTCAGGTTTATAGCTTTTTGATTAAAAAAAAAAAAAAAAAAAAAAAAAAAAAAAAAAAAAAAAAGGAGTTCGGCTAAAAATTCCACCCCGTCCGGATAAACCATGCCTTATCAAACGATAGATACCTTTTTTCTATTAAAAATTGTAATGGCAATCTTACATGGAGATCACGCTATTATTAAGATCATTGATTGATAATGAAAAATACAAAGGAATAATTGGTTCGGTCGGCGGAAGGACCCACAACAAATGTTGGATTTTATAGATGGGAATCATAATACATCAATATTTTCATATGACTTCGATCACCTCCATCATTCAAGATCTAATATTTTATTTTTAGTTAACTAAACAATCCATGCTAACTAAAAATGAAGATGGCCACTTTTGTTTTGGTTAATATGTAAAGATACGGTACTTGTTTTGAAAGAGAAATTACATGCAAATGGTTGAATTTTTAAACTATGTATATTGTGAGAAATCTATCTAGTAAATCCATATACATTTTGTTTTCTGTAGAAAAACTTAATCTGATGAAGATTTAAGTACTTTATTTACTCAAAAGAAACTCTTACAAAATAAAATTGTTCTTAAACAGATACAAATTAATCAATACTAAACTTGATCTTAATCAAGAATAACAACAATAGCAGTAACAAAGTGTATTGATCAAGACAATCAAATACACAACTAGAGTTTTCTTTGGTGAGAGAGAAAACAAATATCAAAAGTGAATAATAAGCCAAAATATTTGGTTTATATACTTCTTAAACCGACTAAGAAAAATATTGCAACCAAGGTCCTCCTAGATTTGCACTTGAGCCCCTCTGTGTTTTCCTTTTATTATCTTGACCACAAATCTTCCAACTTGTGTCCACAATTAGCACAACAACCACAAAAGCATCCAAAGGACTAAGACTGAAATATACAATAGGCAAAGTTAGTCCCTTAGGTTATATCAGATATCAGATGAGTCCTTATTTTCTAAGAACCCCCTTCTTCTGATATCTGATAGATATCTATTAAGCCCAGTTTTTCTTGACAAGTTCCTTATGTTGTAATGTATCCAACCCTTTGGTTAGGATATCTGCAATTCGATTTGCAGATTTCACTTTAACAGTTTTAACCACAACTTTAAAAAAAATTTCCCTTACAAAATGTAAATCAATCTCAAGATGTTTGGTTCTTTCATGAAAAACTGGGTTGGCTGCAATCTTAATTGCAGAATCGCTGTTACAATAAAGTTGAACAGGAAGAAAATTTTCATAATTCAAATCCTTTAAGATTTTAAGAATTCATATCACTTCACTGGTTACTGAAGCAAAAGCTTTATACTCTGCTTCAGTTGAGGATTTAGAGAGAGTAGATTGTTTCTTGCTTTTCCAAGAAACAAGACAATTATACAAAAAGATACAAAAACCAGTGACAGATCTCCTGGTAATAACACATCAGAATAAGCAGTTAAGGACTTAAGGTCATACCTGGGCTTTTTGCAATCTGAATGCCCATACCTGGAGATCCCTTAGGATATCTCAATATCTTAAAAGCAATCCTGAGATGAGACTTAAGAGGACAATGCATAAATTGACTTAAGCAATGTACAACATAAGATATATCAGGTCTGGTGTTAATCAAGTAAATCAGTTTTCCAATAAGTTTTTGATAATCAGTGATGTTGTCCAAGACTAGATCATCATCAGTAGCTTCATTGGTAATAGTAAGTTTAGACTGTAATGGTGTTTTAGCAGGTTTGCAGGCAACATGCCATACTCAGACAACAAATCACGGCAATATTTCCTTTGGTTCAAACAAATTCCATTTTTGATGTCATTTACTTCAATACCAAGAAAATATTTCAATTTTCCTAAGTCTTTAATCATAAACTTAGTTTTAAGATAAGACATAAAATTCTCAATTTCATAAATGCTATTGCCAGTAATAATGATACCATCCACATAAACAAGCAAAGCAAGAAAAACACCATTATCAGACTTAGTTTATAAAGAATAATCTGATTTACGTTGGCTAAAACCATTTTCAATTAAAGCATCAGTAAGTTTAGCATTCCATTGCCTACGAGCTTGTTTTTAATCCATATATAGTTTCTTAAGTCTGCAAACTCTAGTATCATCCTTAAGGTAATATCACTCAGGAAATTTCATGTAAACAGTTTCTTATAAGTCATCATATAAAAAGGCATTATTAATATCAAGTTGAAAAATAGGCCAACTACTTTGCACATCAATATTAAGTAGGCATCTAATAGTGGAAATTTTAACAACTGGCATAAAAGTTTCTTCAAAATCAACACCCTCTAAACCATTTAGCAACTAGTTTAGCCTTATATCTATCAACTTCATCAGTAGACTTATACTTAATTTTCCACACCCATTTTTTTTCCCAATTACCTTTCTGTCAGTAGGCAACTCAGTGATTTCATATGTATCATTCTTATTTAAAGCTTCCATTTCATTATTAATAGCATCAATCTAATAGGAATGTTTAGAAGCTTCAAGAAAAGTTTTTGGTACACTATTTTTATTAAGTTGAGTGGTAAAACAAAGATTTTCAGAATCTAGATTAGAGTACTTGACATACTTTTCAATAGGGCTATTGACTATTATTGTTACCCTTTTTAAAATTTGAAGGATAACCTATCAACTTAAAACATCTTTCTTTGGTATGACCATTAAAACCACACTGTTCACAAACAACAGTAGGACCAGAATTAGTATTCCTCCTATTATCAGTCACTTTATTAAAATTAGCAGTATGATTATTAGACTGATTAACAGGTCTGACAACAGGTTGATTAGATTGATTAACAACTCTAGAAGCAAAAGCATAATTATGATTTCTACTAATACTTCTAGAAACAACTTTTCTATGTGACTCCTCACTACTAATAATAGCATAAGCACCCTTAACATCAGGCAAATGATCTCTAGATAAAATATTACTTCTTATTTGCATGTAAGTATCATCCAAACCAATTAAAAATTGCATTAGTTTCATAAGTTGATTATACTTTTTAAATTCATCAGCAGCATGACAAGTATATCTAGGTAAATGAACCATAGCATCAAACTGTTTCCATAGAGTACTCAACTTTTAAAGTATTCAGCAATAGTAGTTCCATTTTGAGTCAAAGAATTTATCTTGTGATCCAAATTAAAGGTTATAGAACCATCAACCCTGTCAACGTATCTTTTAATTCATTCCAAACATCACAGGCTCTTTTGGAAAAAAATTGACATAGAAAAGGTTCTTCTGAGATAGAGTTTAAAATCCATCCCAAAACAATAGCATTAACCCTGTCTCATTGTCTACCAAAAACTTCATCAGTATTAGACCTTCTACAGGTTACCCTCAAGGGCCAAAAGCATAGGCGATTATTCCTTATCAAGTTTTAAATTTATATTTTGCCGACTTAACCTATAACAACACTAACGGGCAGTGTACCCTATCAATGTAGCTTAGTTGGTAAGTAGGGTGTCGATCACTAAGAGTGGAATGAAAACCTAAATTTGTCTATCAGTATTTTAATATTCTAAGTTAGTTTTACAATCTAATCTAACACAAGGGGGTTTAGTCTGAGAGACTAGCACATATTTGGTTTTATTAAATAGTAAATTAAACTAATGAGAACGATTCAGCAAATAGCAACACATACACAGATAGATAATAGAGACTATAAGAAGACCTGTCCTGATAATTAAATAGCTTGTCACTTATTTTATTGCTAGTTTTATATGAAGTGTATTATAATTTAGTCTTTCTCGTTGGATCGAGTATATCGGCGAGTAAACCCTTAATGATCACTTATGCCTAACCTACTTATCTAAAGACGTTAGATTAAATAGGCGAGGGGCAGATATGGCAGTTCACGGGCTCAGCTAGACACATAGGTTATCAAAGTACTAATATAAGTCACCAAAGACATCAACATATAAACTTTAATTAATGAGAAAGCAATATTAAGGGGAGTGTACGATGTTCCGTAGTCACATATCACAAGCCCATCTATCCTGATGAATTAAAGCTTACTATTACAATAAAATAAAACTACTTAATGAATTAAATACATGCAGAACCTTCTTACAGTTCTAATATCTTTGTTTGGCGTGTGTCTTGTGAAGCTTCTTTGACTGAATTCGTCTCTTAGGGTTTTTTCTCTTGGTATCTCCTCTTGGCACACTAAATTCGTCTGTCCTTGGGGTATTTCTACTTTCTGTTTGAGGGTTAGATGCGGCGCATAGAATAGCGAGATGCGGCGCAATAACTTAACTTCGCGTGGGGTCCAAGATTAATATATTCTGGAATATTCGTACACCGTCTTTAGATGCGGCGTAACTTGGTTCTTGTATGCGGCGCATGTCCTTTAGCGTCTTGGATTACATCTGGTGAAGTCTTGATAGTGAGATGCCGTATGTTAGAAATATGATGCGGCGTATCTGGAGTAGAACAAGCTTGACCTTCTTCGTTGACCAAAGTCTCATATGCGGCGCACTCTAGAATTGCATGCAGCGCATTCTTCAAGGTCAGGCAATGGTCTTTGAATTCATCTAAGTATGATATTGCGGCGTATTTGTTTAGAGAGATACGGCTCATCTTCTGGGTTCCAGTAGACTTTTGACATCTTGCTAGTTTTGCTCCATATTTCGTCCAAAATCGTTAAATTTCACCAATAGCTTGTTTTAACCTGAGAATTACTAAAGTAAATGATTAAGTATAGATTCTCATGAATAATATAACAAAACAAGTCAAATAAATAAGATAAATGATGATAATAAAATGTAGTTATTTGAGTTCATCAAATATCCCCCACTTGAACTTTACTTGTCCCCAAGTAAACTCTAGATTATAAATTACGAAAATGTCTCCTAAAATGTATTAGGATTTATTTTTATCATTAAGCACGTATTTGTTTTATTATAATCACACAACCAAACAGTTAACGAGTTAGAAACAAATGTAGAATTTTAATTTAAGAACGATCTAATCATCTCATTGTTTAGTTGTAATGAATATTCTATCATAGGCTTGGCAATCATACACATCTCCTCCACTAAAGCTAAGGAATAAAATGTCTAAAGCGGTAAAAAGGGTTTGTGAGGTTTAAGGGTTAAACCTAGCTTCGTTCAAACATCTCCTACATAAACTTAGTAGATCGCTAGCACAAGTCCTTGACCTTTCAACTAACGGATGGTCACTAGTATACTTCATGGATCGCTGGCGCAAGTTCTTGACCTTTCAAATGATGGATGGTCACTAATGTGGTCCTTGGATCACTGGCGCGTTACTTTCATAACTGATGGTCACCAAGTTGTACACCAGATCGCTAGCGCATCATTTAATCAATCTTAAACTCGGATGGTCACCAATTCATAAACTAGATCGTTGGCGCGTTAGTAAATTAATCTAATACTCGGATGGTCACTACCTTATTTACACATTTAATATTCTTACTTGGCCATCATTATATCAGGATGCTCGAAAGCTAACAATGAATACAACAATACGGTAGGGTAGGGATAACATTTAGGATATAAGAATGGGTTTAAAATACAAATAAACAAACAGATAGATTAAATCCTAGTGTGGTTAATCACTTTCCCAACCATCCCATGAATAAGACTCATATCATTGAATAACTCACGCTTTTGACACTTGTAACTCACGCTTTAGGTAGACACAAGTTATACTCAATAAAGTCTTAATCAAAGAATAAACCTTAGTTGGCATTTCCATAACGTCCAACTCCCAATCAATCCATAAATATAATACAACAACAAATAGTGGCGATATCAACCACATAGTACAAAACTTTACAATAGTTGGTTTAACAAACTTCCAACTTCCTTCTTTCTTTTTCTTTTCATTTTTTCATTTTTTTAACACATATACTACGATGTGTAAAATTTCACCACATCACTTATAACGATAATTCTGGAAAAATTTTTCCATACTTTTCATAACTTCAGATATAACGGTAATAGTGAAAGTAGTAAATACATGAAAAATAACACAACACAAAAATTATACAATATGTACTTTTATTCCATTGCATTGTGCAATTTTCCGACCTAACCAAATATAATGAATTTACACACACGAACAGAAGGAAACACACTTTGCCTTAAAGCAACTAACCACGGATATTAATCCATAGGGTAGGCTAAGGTTTAAGGTGTAACGAAACAATTAACAAAGGTGTATGAAACGAAAGGAATGGTTCTAAGGGTTTTTCTAGGGGTATCTTACTCTAAAAATGAGAGTAACAAAGGGTTTTACACGGGGGTTAACTAACTAGTGTAGTTAGCTAATAAACATAACATATTTAGGCTATTTGGTGTAATCCTAGAAATTTACCAAGTTAGAAAAGTCATTCCTATTAATTATGCTCATTATGGTGGATTCAAATAGTATGTGAGCCAAGTTCTAAAGTTTACTAGTCACACGCACAAAAAATATTTTAGCAAATAAAGTTATGTGTGCGGTTATGTAACTTAGATTAAACAAAAATATGCTAAAATTTTTTCATTTTGATATATAAGTACAGATTAAGCATAATTTTAAAATTTTAGGACAAGTAAGCGTTCTAATTTTCCATCCCTCCACTTAAGTTGAACAACGTCCTCGTTGTTTCTAATAAAGATTAAAAACAAGGAAATAAAAAGAATTAGAACGGGAAACTCCCCTGAGATTTGCTCGGTATTATCCTCCATTATGCGTTTGTAAGCAAAATCTACTTTCTTGTGGGCGAAAAAGCGTTCAAGCCTCCATGAATGACGTCTCCACAGAAAGTACATATATATATATACACCCTCGTTTAAATAACACACCTGTATTAAGAAAGCAACAACTTGCATGTAATTCATTAGTAGTTAGCGAAAACAAAACCTAAAAAAAAAATCTGGAAATCATCAGGTCAGTCGATACGCCGCATCTATAGGATGAGATGCGCCGTATCGAGCCTGTAATAAGTGCGAATCAGAAAATCAGATGCGTCGCATCCTTATTCAGGGATGCGCCGCATTAAATAAACTGACAGAATGTTTTAAAGTTTAAAAATAAAATAAAATGCAGAAAATAAAAGATATGATCTGTTCAGTTGATACGCCGCATCTATAAGATGAAATGCGCCGCATCTATTGTAGATCTGACAGACTCGACATAGAAAAACAATAAATGATAAATCTGGGTTGTCTCCCGGTGAGCACTTTTCTTTATTCCAGAGTCTTCAAGTTAGACTCACGTTCAGATCCTAATTTGCATCATTATAAGAATCGGAAGCAACGCGCTCCCTCATTGTCAATCCTTGATAAAACAATATTATCTCCTGCATAGGACTTAAATAGTGTTGAGGACATTTTATCAATAAATCCTTAAATCGTTCCCAAGGTTGATAAAGGGTTTCATCAGGCTCTTGCTTGAAGTTGTTGATAACCTCCATTTTTTTAGCAGTCTTGGCAGGTGGACAATATCTTTTCAGGAATGTACTCTTCAAGTCATCCCATTTTTTGATAGAACCAGCTGGTTCATTCTTTAGCCACCTATTAGCAGCACCTGTAAGAGAGATTGGAAAGACTCGAAGCATAAGCTGGTCAATATTGACTTTCTCAGTAGTACATAAATCAGCAATTTCAATGATCTTCTTCACATGTTCATTAGCATCTTCGTGTTCCGACCCACTGAAAGCATTATCTCTTAGTTCCTTGAGAAATTGACCATTTAATTCAAATTTGGCCCCATCATCCAGTTTAGGCCTAGAAATCCCGAGCTAAAGTCGGCTCGAGTTTTGTTCATGTACTCCTCCATTGTTGGTTCCATCATTGTATCTGTTATTCCTTCTTCTTCCTGTTCAGAAAAATAATCAAGCTCAGATAATTTGAAAGATCAAAGCTTTTTGTATTGAAAAGCTTCTTAAGCGAATGGAAAGCTCGTTCAGGTTCTTTGAATGGTTTAGTTAAGTTCTTAGTCGAACTTCTGGTCATGCACTTCCTGAAAATCACCACAAAAGCATTAGTAGGGTATGTTCAACAAAGTAGAATATCATAAAATTAACAATAAAAATGGAATACGACAAATAAAAGTTGCTGATATTTGCAGACGATGCGCCGTATCTTAATCGTTAAAAATAAATAAGACTTTTATTAAGAAAATCAATACAACGCAATTAATAAATTAAATGCGCCGTATGTTTTAATAATCAATAAATCAATTATATTTATAAAAATAAGATGCGCCGTATTAGCAGAAACTAATGCGTCGTATATTCGTTACGTTTCAAAATAAAAGATTTTTGATTCAGATAGATGCGACGTATCGACAAAAATTGATGCGTCGTTTCCTTTTTAATTAATTCGAAAACTGTTTTTTATAAAAAGTTTAAATACGGCGTATCTGTAAAACAGATGCGTCGTATCTTCGTTAGGGTTTAAAAATTTTCTGATTAAAAACAAAATACGTCGTATCCAAAAAAATAGATGCTCCGTACTCGAATAATTAAATACGATGTATTTTAAAAATTAAAACGCCATACGCCGCATCTGGAAAAACAAATGCGCCGTATCGTTTGGATCAGCAAAATACAACAAAAAAAGTTAATGCAAAAAACAAAGAAAAACACACAAAACAAACAAACACACACAAAAACAGAAAATATGCAAAATATACAATGAATGCAAACAAACAAACAAAGGGTTAGTAAAAATAAAATCTAAAAAACCTAAAAAATCAAAAAGTTAGAAAACCTAATTAAAATACCTATAGATAAACAAGTTCTAACAATTTACTCCCCGACAGTGGCGCCAAAAACTTGATATGTCGTTGTATAGGCGATTATTCCTTATCAAGTTTTAAATTTATATTTTGCCGACTTAACCTATAACAACACTAACGGGCAGTGTACCCGATCAATGTAGCTTAGTTGGTAAGTAGGGTGTCGATCACTAAAAATGGAACGAAAATAAATTTGTCTATAAGTATTTTAATATTCTAAGTTAGTTTTACAATCTAATCTAACGCAAGGGGGTTTAGTCTGAGAGACTAAGACATATTTGGTTTTATTAAATAGTAAATTAAACTAATAAGAACGATTCAGCAAATAGCAACACATACACAGATAGATAATAGAGACTATAAGAAGACTTGTCCTGATAATCAAGTAGCTTGTTACTTATTTTATTGCTAGTTTTATATGAAGTGTATTATAATCTGGTCTTTCTCGTTGGATCGAGTATATCGGCGAGTAAACCCTTAATGATCACTTATCCCTATCCTACTTATCTAAAGACATTAGATTAAATAGGCGAGGGGCAGATATGGCAGTCCACGGGCTCAGCTAGACACAGAGGTTATCAAAGCACTAATATAAGTCACCAAAGACATCAACATATAAACTTTAATAAATGGGAAAGCAATATTAAGGGGAGTATACGATGTTCCGTAGTCACATATCATAAGCCCATCTATCCTGATGAATTAAAGCTTACTATTACAATAAAATAAAACTACTTAATGAATTAAATACATGTAGGACCTTCTTACAGCTCTAATATCTTTGTTTGGTGTGTGTCTTGTGAAGCTTCTTTGACTGAATTCGTCTCTTAGGGTTTTGCTCTTGGTATCTCCTCTTGGCACACTAAATTCGTCTGTCCTTGGGGTATTTATACTTTCTGTCTGAGGGTTAGATGCGGCGCATAGAATAGCAAGATGCGAAGCATTAACTTAACTTCCCGTGGGGTCAAAGATTAATATATTCTGGAATATTTGTACACCGTCTTTAGAAGCGGCGTAACTTGGTTCTTGTATGCGGCGCATGTCCTTTAGCATCTTGGATTACATCTGGTGAAGTCTTGATAGTGATACGCCGTATGTCAGAAATATGATGCGGCGTATCTGGAGTAGAATTAGCTTGACCTTCTTTGTTGACCAAAGATTCACATGCGGCGCATACTAGAATTGCATGCGGCGCATTCTTCAAAGTTAGGCAATGGTCTTCGAATTCATCTAAGTATGATATTGCGGCGTATATGTTGAGAGAGATACGGCACATCTTCTGGGTTCCAGTAGACTTTTGAAATCTTGCTAGTTTTGCTCCATATTTCGTCCAAAATCGTTAAGTTTCACTAATTGGTTGTTTTAACCTGAGAATTACTAAAGTAAATGATTAAGTATCGATTCTCATGAATAATATAATAAAACAAGTCAAATAAAAATGATAAATGATGACAATAAAATGTAGTTATTTGGGTTCATCAAGATACAAAAGCCAAACCCAGATCCAAGAACCAAGAAACCCTGATTTCTCAAAATTAGGGAAATTAACCACTTCAATCGAACCAATAACCCAAATCTATCGATTAAACTCACTTAATCGATCACAAAAGCCTTTAATTATAAAAAGCCCCAAATTACCCAAACCCTAATTTTCTTTTCAAAAATTATGCGTTTTCAAAAAAACTTTTAGATCTAAGAAATTAAACAACAAATCAATCAATTAACACAAGTTAATTGAAAGAAACAAAGTAATTGTAAAAACCTCCTAAATTTAACAAAACCCCAATTTTTTTTAAATCAATTTTTAGAGCAAGACAGAATGTGCATGCTGTGATACCATGTAGAAAAACTTATTCTGATGAAGATTTAAGTACTTTATTACTCAAAAGAAACTCTTACAAAATAAAACTGTTCTTAAAAAGATACAAATTAATCAATACTAAACTTGATCTCAATCAAAAATAATAACAGCGGTAACAAAGTGTATTGATCAAGACAATCAAATACATATCTAGGGTTTTCTTTGGTGAGAGAGAGATTTTAGGCTTGAGAGAGAAAACATATATCAAAAGTAAAAAATAAGTCAAAATAGTTGGCTTATATACTTCTTAAACTGACTAAGAGAAATATTGCATCCAAGGTCCTCCCAGCTTTGCACTTGAGCCCCTCAGTGTTTTCCTTTTATTATCTTGACCACAACCTTCCAACTTGTGTCCACAATTAGCATAGGAACCACAAAAGCATCCAAAGGACTAAGTCTGCAAGATACAATAAGCAAAGTTAGTCCCTTATGTTATATCAAATATCAGACGAGTCCTTATTTTCCAACATTTTCCAAATTTAATATTGTACCATTGCTTGAGAACCAGCATCATTGCTCAAGAACCCAGTGAACCCTCACCATCGTATCCATTTACAAAAGATTTAAAAGAATGCAATTACGATGCAAAGCAAGTAGTTCTCTATACGAAGCCCCAAAGCATGTTACATGAACGTTGATCTTCCTAGACTATATTATTTTATTTATTTATTTTTCAATTCATGGTTGCATCATTTTCCATTTCATCAAAATAGGATTTATATAGAGGTAGAAGGCAAACGAACAAATAAGTTGTGTTGTTAGCCCATTTTGGATTGCAAAACTAAATCTTTTGATAACAACATTTGTGAATCTAGGTGTCATAACATTACTATGCATAAATTGTTAGACTCAGTTAAGTAGCTCCACCGCCTCAGGTGCAAGAAAACCAAATATATCGAATGCGAGAGAACCAATTATATCTACACACGCATGTTTCCTTCCAACCCATCCAAAAACCAAATTGTTAGCCGGTCTAAGCGTAGATTTTCCATCCAATGGGTTAGTCAAAAAGTTCACTGGTGTTTCTTTCTTGGCGGAGTCCTGACATGTCTACATACATCAAAAAGATCATGTCTTACCATATAATGTCGGTACTTGAATCCTGGGAGCTCTTTACAATGAACCACATATTCCCTAAAGGAATCCAAACATGCCTTGCGACAAACTTGGCATATCTTAAAGATAGTACAATATTCCACCGGTGACATATGTTGACCTAGCCTGTGTGTGGGTATAGCTAATAGAAAATCATGAGCATGTGGTCCCGTAGGCACTAAAAAACTGCTTTGTGTCTCACATTCATGTTGAAGTGGACTTCCATATTATTCACCATTCACTATAAAAGGCACTAGCCAATGTTTGTTGGGATTTATAGGGGGTAGTGTCCTTATTAGTGAATTTATTAAAATCAAAACTTGGAATCGTATCACGAATACAAGTTAGAACACAAACATAATCATAACCTATACCACATATGTCATTCTCATGTAAGAATTGGTCTTATAGCACCTAAGATTGGGCCTTTGAGGCCATAAAAGCATAATAGGAAACCACTTTTGCTGAGTACAAACCTAAACCACCAAATCGAATACGTAAAGAGTGAGCCATTATTGAAAGTATCCATAGAAAGGCCCTCCACAAACCACCATGTTCTCGATTGACCCACACAGTCTTTTGTCAAAGAACAAGGCCACCTCCTTTATGTGTACAGGTTGACAAGTCCTTAAACAAAAAAAGAGTTTGGCAATATCCATACTTGATCGAAGCAAAAAGGAGCTCACTCTGCGGTCATGTAGCTATGGATGAAGGATCATCAAATCAACAACATTTTCATTTCTCCTCAAGAAGCTTCACACCCAATGATGGCCTCCGAATATCGACATGGAATAAACCCTCACAAAGCTTCATACCATTACACGAGAGCCAAAATATATTTGTTTTCTTAATATTAAGTTCAAGACCCAAACCTGCACCACTCACCCTTATAATGTCTAACACCCTAGCCAGCTCTTTTAAATCTCCAATAACGGTCCCATAATCAAGATACCAAGCATGAAGAAGAAGCTTGCAATTGTCTCTGATCTTATGTACCAACAGGTGCAATACAAGAGCAAAAAGAAGAGGTCCCAGTGAGTCACCTTGCTACAACTTAGTGGCAAACCAGATATGTGTGTCTCCTATATACAACCTCGTTACCTGCCCATATAAGAAATCCACCCACAAAGAAATAGAGTGACACCTAATCCTAACCTTGTGGAGTAATGTCGATTTACCCACAAGGTTAAATGCATTCGAGAAGTCCATTGTAACTATTGCAAGAGGCCTATCATTCTGACATTCACTCAACACCTTATGATGCTATATTAAACAGCCTCAGCGCCACCAAACACACCGACTCCAAACTAAAAATTACTAAGGTACTTTGACATTTCTTTACCCACACCTTTCATAGCAACATTGGATACCAAATGTATCCAAATTGTACCTACTTCAAAAGGCCAAATCGAGTAATCTGGTTTAAGGAGTGCGCGAGAGGAGCAGATGCAACAAACTCTTCCAATAGGCGGACACCTTCCCGCTTACCACAAATTAATGACTGAGGTGATTGCCTTTAAAAGATATGTGACAGTAGCAGACCCTTCTCCAAAATGAACTGTGATATCAAAATTATTGTAAGCTCTTGCTTATAGAATTCTTATAGTAGTAAAGGATGCTTTAGTTAATGCGATTCGCAAGAATACGAATGCCACACGCCAAAAGTGGTACTCGCTTGTTTAGTTTATACTTTCGTGACGACTAATTTCGTCTCCAAAATCGTGGACCTCAATTATAAAAAGGTATTATTTTAGTAATTTAATATTTATGTGTTTATATAATTAATTAATAATTTAAATAATTGTGTTTTGATTTAATTAAGCTTTTGGATCACACTCATTTTTAATTGAATTTCTGTGGGTCTCATTTTTCGTCGCTAATAGCCGTTGACTTTCGTTGTCAAAAGTTTTAGCGACGAGTGTATGGCGAAGACCTTTTGGCGACGGCATGTTGCGGCTGAAAGTTTCAGCGACGACTTTTAAGACTTTTGGTGACAAATTCGTTCATCACTAAAAGTCGAAAACACTGTAGTAATTGATATACCAATAATAGCTATCTAGTATTCTCCTTTTTCACATGTTTAGCAACATTTATAACAAGCCCTTTATTCTTAATACCTTATGCTAACCAAATTCTCGAAAAGGTAACTGTTAATAATTGAAGCGCCGATTATTAAGGAGTACACGAGTCTTGTAATACATTGTAATTGATTGGTACGGACTTAATGGGCTTTAGCATGTAATAGGATAACCAAATATATAACAACTAAACAAGCCCAAGTACTTATCCAAGCCCAAGTCCATCCCACGGCCCATGAGGCCCAAACCGTCCATGTTGGATGCATAATAACCGTCTCCTAGCCATGGAGAAGGTGTGTATCTCATTTAGAGTGTTGAATTTCTAGTGTGTTTTTTCATTTCTCTTTAATAAGATCACCACCTCTTTCTCTCTCTAAAACTATCATTGTATAATCATTTACGTGTGGTCTTGATGCTTATTTGAGATTCTATAATTGTATCAGAGATTGCGTGATGATTATGGAGTGATTTGTCGGTTAAAAAGTTGTGTTTTTTATAATCCAGTTTAAGTTTTGAATGTGTGGATTAAAAGCGGTTAAAGAGTGTTTAGGGCTTCAAATAGCGAGTTAGCTGCTGTGGTATATAAGGATTTTAGATTTAGCGAATTAGGTTGTCAGCGAGATAAAGTACTTTATTTAGCGAGTTTGTTAACTTCCAAAAATCCACCAAGATCAATGTTTTCAGCGAGTTAGGGTTTTAGCGAATTCCATTATTCACCCAGTTATCTTTGTCACCGAGTTACCCAATTTAGCAAATTACATTTTTTCACTGAATTGCAAAACTCACCAAGTACTTATTCACCGAGATCCATCATTTACCGAATTAAGGGTCATTTACCGAGATTGATAAGAGTATTTCACTGAGTTCATTGTTTGGACATTTACCAAGATCATTAAGAACAATCCACCGAGTTGTTAACCTTACTTCACCGATATAACTTTTTACCAAGATACTCATTTATCGAGATTTGGACATTGTTTGTAGTAACTACCGAGATTGTCCAAAATACATCTTAATACAAAAAACACAAATTCCATTTTCATGACATAGATCCGTAATCAAGTTACACGCATCATAACAATGGTTAGTCAACAAGATATTATTGTTGCTGGTTCTTAAAACCATCCTCCAATGCTGTCTCGAGGTTCCTACCTCTAATGGGCAAGTCGTATGATTTGTCATGTTAACACTAAGCCAAATGGGACATATGGGCTTATGAATACACAGGCTTTAATGATGCTTCCAGTTGATCTAGTTATGAGATGTAAACAAATTTATGATGATTCTGAATGATCGAAACCATTATGGAGGGATTAATTTATACATCATCGCGAATGTACAAGTCACGTGATCAAGCTTAATCATTTATGCTGGAGACACATGTGTCATACCGAAGAGATATTTTCAATGATTTGTTACTTTGTTGTTATCATTTCGACGTCCATGTGTTTGGTAATTGGGAAGTATTCATCACAGTGTGAAGATTTGGTCGATATTATGCTCCATGAACGAACAACCATCGTCATGACTTAAAGAAGTTACATTTTACAATCTACTCTACATTTTTTTGTTGCACATTAGAAGACTGAGGACACTTGAAGAAAACATAAGACACTTATTCAACTTTAAGTTACAAATTAGAAGGGTTGTATGTTTGGGAGGGAGTTGTACATTCTATCTATTTTGTTTCTGCGTTATTTTGTAACATTTTTCAGAAAATCAGAGAAGACCATAAAGAAAAAAAGGCGCACTAATTGAGAGGGAGTAATAACCCAATTAGATAATTATAGTGTTTTGTCTTCAAGGATGCTACAAAGGAAGTTAAGAGCAAAACATCAACATCAAGGTATCTTCGGAAGAGAGAACTTCAGAAGTATTTGAAGATTTCAATGCAAGTTGAAAAGAAGAAAGTTGAAAAAAATAGCTGTGAAGATATCCTCAGATTTGTTGTGCCATTTTTAAATATTATTTCTACTTGTAGGGAACATTGTAAACAATTCCCGAATCCCATCATCTAGAAGGAGATTGTAAGAAATCGAGCTGACGGCATTTACGGGAATTGCATTAGATACTAGCTAGCTTATAAACACAAGGACTAATAATGTCATTAGTGTAAATAAAGCTTGTATTAGGCATATAAATACCCCTCATGACTCCCCATGATGGGTGTGCAAGAGTTTAGTTGTTCATTTCATTTTAATAAAACATCTTTTCTCTCCACCCACTCTCAACTTTCTCTCACTAGAAACATGTCTTGTTTAAATTGGTTTGATCAATCACGACCTCCCGAATCCACATAATCAACTAGTTTTTCGATCCTACAGTAACCAAGACCATATAGTTCAAATACTCTAATTTTCTCTTTTCAGATTTCACACACAAAGATACTATATTTTGGACTTTTAGTGATGATGGATGTCGTCGCTAAAAGTCCAACTTGTGGTCGCTAAAAGTTTTTAGCGACCACACGTGGTCTTTGAAAGCATTTTCATCTAAAGCCATAGCTAAAGGTTTTGCAACTACGAATTTCACTTTTAGCGACCACGATCTTGACTTACTTTTATTGACTTTGACTTTTTGACTTTAGCTTTTATTTTTACAGAACCTTTAGCGACTACAAGTGGTTGCTAAAGGTTTTGACATTTATTGTCCTTTAGCGACGATTTTTAATGACCACAAGTCGTTGCTAAAGGCTCGACGGGTAAATTCCCGCACCGGGATTTTTTTTTTTTAATTTTTAATTTTTTTTTGTCATCAAACTTATTGCGACTATGTGTCGTCGCTATTCAAACATTTTCCAGACACTCTTGTTGTCGTCATCGCGACGACGAGTAGTCGCTAAGGTCAAGATGTAGCCGCTAAAAGATTTGGTCAAAGACGGAGCCAAGAATGTTGCTTTTTTGTCGTGTAGGATGTCGTTGCTAGAAGTCGCCCGTCGCAAGAATTCCAAAATGGCGTAGTGCAAGAACCATAATTTTCTCTATTCAATTTGTAAAAACATTAGTACTATTTCATTAGTTTGTAAATCTATTTATTTTCTAGCATATGAAATTCATAAAGACAAAAATCATTTTTGCTAGTTAACTCCACCACCTGCGCAAGCATTTAAATATTGGGATTTTTTGGTGTTTAAATTTGTAGGAACCTCAATGGAAATTGCACTGCAGCATGATCTTTTTCTAATATAAATATAAATATATATAAATAAATAACGGCAGCACTAATTCTTGAAAAAGGCCAGTTCAACGAATCCAAGCTCCACGACAAATTGAGGTTTATGATGATTATTTTTGCAAGGGGGAGAAAAGTTGGTGTCTTTGCTTACACGTATATATGTTGAGCATAATTGTTATAGTTCACTTACTTTTCTATGTATATGCTTGGAGCCGTGTCTAATTTAATACGGAGTATTTCACATTCTTTTTTTCACTCCCAATAACATGTTTTCAGCCTCTTTGTTAGACAGGGTAGCAAAAATCTAAAATTATAGAGGTCTCAAATTGTAGTAATAACTGTTCATAGCAGCGGCGGAACTAGGAGCTTCTGTCAGGGGTAGCGAAATACGAAAATTTGTTTAGGGGTAGCGAAAATTCGTTTCAGGGCTTCATAGCTATTACTTATGATCTAACCAGGACAAACATCAAATCACATTATAAATCTTGGTTGATAATTGATACTTCTCTACAAGGATGATCCTGAAAACATGAAAAGAAAAACAATATCAAGCAAATTCTAGTTGTAAAAGTCTTACTTTTGTAAGACATTTCAGTAAGACAACTAGCTAGTAAAGAACTAGAAGAAATTGTTACAAAAGGTTCATACAAAAGGATATGATATTGAATCACAAATCCATTCAATCCAAATGGTAACGATTAGAAATCGTTATCCCGCCTTCAAAATAAAATTGAAAGAACATCAAAACATATCTTCACTGTCAATCTGTCATTGTTGGTTCAAAGTGTTTAGAAAACAGGAAACTAGTTAATTAATAATCAAATTATTTTGCTAAACATCAATGTACCTCACAATAAGTAAAATTTGCAATTTGTATGTTATGCAAATGAATGTAAGAACTTTTCTGTTTTTAATACTTAAGCAGTTATAAGTTATACTTAATTAATGGATATATAAAACACCTTGCAAATTACTCTATTGTGATTTGGTTTCCCCAAAATCCTGTCCATTCACACATTCTCTTTCCTTCTCTCTCCAAAACTTTACCTAATCCCCCTTTTTTGATGCATATAATTGTTCTCGGATCTTAATTATCTTCCTTAACTACATGTTTATCTAGGGTTTACTTTTGCTCAACTTAGCTATAAATATAGCCAACCTTTTGAACCTCAAAGAATATATACACAGCCATCAGGTAATCAACTCTATAGCTTTGAGATCTTACTCTAGTATACAAATTAAACTAGATTCACTAGCTAGGTCATCAAAAGGTACCATTGTCTTTATAGTCTTTCATTTTCATGTTCTATACTACAAATCCATTGGTGTTTGTGGGAGATCTTTCAAAAAAGTCAACAAATAAATGGTTCATTAGTTTATCATATCATGCAAACTTTCTAAATTGCATCACAAGCACTATTATTTCTTGAAAACTTGCTTTAAATTTCGGTTTCTTGATAACTTTGCTTCCTTGTTTGCTTGTAAATGCTATGCTACAAGATCTAGTTAGCAGATGTATAACTAGATGCTATGTATCTATAATTTTTGACAGACTAATACAGTAATACTTATACACCTATGTCGTCTCTGATGACTTGAACCACTAACTATAGTTTTTGTTGTCATTTTTAAATTTTGATCTAAAATCATAGACATGTAGCAGCTTTGGGTGTGGGGAACAAATGGATTGTGTTAAAAGATATTCTCTTTGTGTATATATGCTTACAAAAGAATCTGTCTTTGCAGCTTTTCATGAGTATAAAATAGAACCAAGATCCAAAAATAATCAGAGTAAATTAACGATAATAAAGACAGGACTGATGTTTGTAGCCTGATCTCCCGGCATGTTACTACTTACTACTAGTTCTTGAAATAGTGTTTTTTTTTTTTTTTTTTTTTTTTTTTTTTTTTTTTTTCTTAAAGAGGCAGATAATTTTATTAGGCTCAAAAGGCCAATAATAATGGATAACTTGGTATGGAATCAGTTAATCCCTTAGTTCCAAAACTATAGTCCATTTTTTACTTTGAAGTGTGAGCAAAATCCTTTTAATTTAGTACCAGATTGATTTATTTGATCTTCACTTAGCAGGAAGAAATGCCAACTATCTTTATATAGCTGACAAATGTCTGAGTTTTGAGCTAAAAAGTCTTGACTGTAAGTCGATATAAAATTGAAGAAATTGTTAGGATTGATCTCCAAAATCAGGTGTATGTATCTCAATCTATAAATATGAGCTTTAATATATATTTGATGACTAAGTTATTTTTTGGTGGTTTTTTTGGTTAACTATGGTTTCCTTCTGACCTTTTGCCCGACTAATCCGTTTTTTATTTGATTTGAACTAACTTAGAGACATAAGAATACACTTGGTATAATTTCTCGAAAAGTTCTTTTACGTGGCTTCTTAATATATAGGTTCACAACAGATAAGCATATGGCTTCTTCCAGCCATCCTAGTGCACCCTGTGCTGCCTGCAAGTTTTTAAGAAGGAAATGCATTCAAGGATGTGTATTCTCACCATATTTCCCTCCCGAAGATCCAACAAAATTTATAAACGTCCACAAAATATTTGGGGCAAGCAACGTTAGTAAACTACTAAACGAAATCGCACCTCATCAAAGAGAAGACGCTGTCAACTCTCTAGCCTATGAGGCCGAGGCACGGCTAAAAGACCCTGTTTATGGTTGTGTTGGCGCTATTTCTGTACTCCAAAGGCAAGTTCTTCGACTACAAAGGGAACTAGATGCAACTAACGCAGATCTAATTCGTTTTTCAAGTAACCAAAATACAATAATGACACCACAAATTCCGGGGAGTTCTCTGCAAAACCCTAATGCGTTCGCTACTAACTATGGTACTTATTCATGGGACTATAACCAGGAAGAAAGAGGATAAGACAAGATCATGGTAAGTGACATTGTATGTGAATATTTGTTTAAGACCCTTTGTAAGATTTATGTTAACTAATGTTATCTTATGTTGTAGCCTTAAAAACCTTGTTTAATTCTCTTAATTACTTAGGTTTTGTATAATGTGAATAATTGAGCTAATCTACGCCTATACTATATACAATCAATCGTTTTGTGGCATGCTTGTGTGCAGCATGAATACATATATGAAAATGTCTAATATAGGTTTATTAAAAATTCAACAATAACGAGAGACATCATTTGTATGCTTTTGCTTCCTTATTGACTTCAAACTTTTACAACAAAAAACAAAGACACTGCATTATTAGTTTCAGATACGAATATTACATTTATCAGTGGGAATATATTGCGTTTGAAGTTAGCTCAACTTTATTGGTTACAACTTTTGTAATGTTCAGAGTTTTAAATTATGTACGCGAGACTAGAATGAAACTAATGCCATGGTAAAGAGGTTATATATGCCGCTTTGGTCTATCGTTCAGGCCTCCATTTTAGGCTTTTTTCTAATAACTAGACATGTCTTCTTTAATCTGTTTTGATGCATTTTCAATCTATGTTAACTGAAATCAACATTTTTCTTTATCAAAGCATCATTTTCCTCCAGGCGTGTTTCTCGATGCATGGCATGCAAGAACGTACATGCTTCAACTTCACATCACATTGGACGTCGGTCTTTTTTAAACCGGATTCATTATCATTATTCGTTATATAAGATCCACTGAATATTTATATCTTTGTGCCTTCGATAACAAAAACGTTTCTTTTAACTCAGATTTAGTCTGAGATTAATAATAGAAGTAAGTACTGTCCCCAAAAATTCAGCAACAACAATATATTGATCTTTTGTATGGAGTATGGACACCATCACACATGGATTCTTACTATTTAATTAGGGTTAAGGATTGATTCCATGTGCAGCAAAAAGAACATTTAAAAAACAACAAAATATGTATGATAATTGAGTAGTTATACTTTAGAGTGGATTTGCAGCTTTAAGAGCATCTTTCCATATAATTAAACTAGCTGCATCATTGTCTCTGATGAGGGAGTAGCATAATTTAATTAGGGAAGTGATTTGCACACATTCAAAAATGATTGGGACACTCAACTGTACAAGCAGATAAAGCACACTGTAAACATAGTACAACTATGTAATGCACAAATT